>BCLG01001131.1:81203-96219 GCA_001602295.1 Zoysia matrella | reverse complement strand
CGCGCATGCAGGAGGTGTCCGAGCCGGCCGGCCGGCGGCCGGGGCAGCAGTTCGCGGGCGTGGACCTGCGCCGGCCGAAGGGGTACGCCACGCCTCCGCCGCCGTCGGCGGCCGCGGCGGGTACCCATGTGACGGCGGCGGCAGCGGAGGGGGACCCGTGCCCGCGGTGCCAGTCGCGGGACACCAAGTTCTGCTACTATAACAACTACAACACCGCGCAGCCGCGCCACTTCTGCAAGGGCTGCCGCCGCTACTGGACCAAGGGCGGGACGCTCCGCAACGTCCCCGTCGGCGGCGGCACGCGCAAGAAGCCGTCGTCGTCGTCGTCCTCGTCCTCGCCCTCGTCCTACGCGGCCGCCGCCAAGCCCAAGAGACCGTACAAGAAGAAGCGCCGCGTCGCGCCACCTGAGCCCTCAGTCCCCGCTCCCGTCGCTTGCCCGGCCGTCGAATCCGGCAAGACGACGCTGACGACGACGACAGCTGTTACGGCTGACTCGGCGAAGACGACGACCGACGCGGCGAGCGAGATCACCACCGAGCTCGTCGTGCCTGCGGCGGAGGACGACGCTCTCACCCAGTTGCTCCAGCCGGAGGACACCGCCGTCGCGCTGGGGCTGGGCCTGTCCGACTTCCCCTCCTTGGGCAAGAGCGCCCTCCATGATATTCCCGACTCGTTCGAGTGGCCGGCGGCGTCTTTCGACCTGAGCGCGTGCTGGGGCACAGCCGGCGGTTTCGCCGACTCGGACCCTGCCCTGTTCCTCAACCTCCCCTGATCAGGTTTGGCGGGTTTTACGACCTTAGCCTGATCAGCATCAACTGGCTCCTCTTGGAGTTTAACTAGCAGTACATGATGACATGCATGGCGCATATGGTGATCGTGATGACGACGACCGCCTTACTGGAGTATTTTTTTTTAAAAAAATTTACTTAGATTTCGCAGAGGTCAACTAGTGGCCACCGAGTTTTACTTTACTCAGATGGCTAAACAGCTTTTGGGCGTTTGACGTTGCATCTGTCCATATATTAAGGTTTTCGGATTCTTCTTCATACATTTTTCCCTGTTTTTTTTTCCCTCATGGAAATGTATCGGCACTCTACTATAGGTTAGCCTCTGCATATGGATGGAGAGAATGTGGTGTTTCGTTGGTTCTTCTTCGTTCCTGGTTTACTCCGTGCTCTGCTATCCGTTTGGTTTCCTGCTCGTCGTCTCCTTGCTGTCGGATCGGTATTCCATTACCATGCTTGATGACATGCTGAAATTAGAACGATTTTGCGTTTGCAAGTTATAGCAGGCTTTGATTTGAACATCGTTTGGGGGACTCTGATTCATGGGGAGTGGAGGAGGCGGTTGTTCGCATGTCTGCTTTGACCTCTGCTGTTGCCAAGGCTCCCGTCGGTGAGTTGTTGGGTTCCATCCAGGCGTCCCAGCCACGTCGCGGTGATTCGTCCGTCCCTCCCAGCCGCGAAAACGGGGACGATTCGCGATTCGCGGTACCTGGTGCCGACGATGAGGAGATGATGATTCCCAACGCCAGAGCAGACGCGGCAGGGCATCCGGTTCTCTCCGGCGCCCGGGATCGTTGTCACCACGCGCTTATCGATCACTCGGCATCATTCCGCCTCGCCCCCGGCCGCGTGATCCACCGTCACCGCGAAGCGCGAAGCGGCTAGTGCGCGCGCGGTCCCGGGAATCCTAGCGTGTGGAGCAGGAGCGGCAGCGCGAGACTGGTTGGCGCCGACGCCGCCTCGGGGGCGCGTGAGGTGAGAGGCCACTTGGTGGTGCAACCAGTGGCGCCGGCTGCACCTGGACGGGGCCGTGGCGCGCGCCCGTCCGCTTCGGTTGGACGTCGCGGTCGGCCGCTTCAATGGTAGTGGGTGCGGACCGCGGACGGACGACCGATCGGCCAAGGCGCGCGACCGCCCGTGACCCCCGCGATCGCGACGGGCGCGCCTCGGCCGTGTCGAGGGGTCAACATCTGATGAGATCGCGCCCGGGCCCGTCTCATCTTCGTCGGCCAAGGCGACTGGTGCTCGCGGCGGCCCCGGGGACTGCTGCCGATCGCGGCGCTGACCCGGAAAGCGGCCGGTCCGGTGCGTGAATCGTGGCGTACTGGCGTGCGGCCGCGGGGTTTGGGGTTTGGCGGGGTGCGCGGACAGGGAGGGGCCGCGGTGACGTTGGCGGGCCGGGTATTGTATGCTCGTGCCGGTGGGGGTGGTGGACCTGGTGGTTCCGGACGCGATGGTCGATGGCGACGGTGCTGTTGACATGTTTCCGTGCCGTGGTTGGGTGAATCGGATCACGTTAACAGGCCAGTGCTCCGGATAATATTGTTGCGTAGGCCAGGGGTGGTCGGGTGTCAACGTGTCGACACATTGATCGCCGACGCCGTCTATATGGAGACTAAAATTTGAAATATAGTACTTGAACTAACGCTGTGTAACTGTCGAAGAATTGAAGATGTGGCGCGATCTGAACCTGCCGCAACCAGCATGAGCATGGTCAGAAGAACCGCTTCATGAAGCTGCGGCATAAGTACAATTGTATAGACAGAGTCATGACAAGTCGGGTGGTTAATCAACCTCCGTCGATCTGTCCAGTGTCCACCTTCGATGACCAAGTGCGCGCAGCCACGAATCGTCGCAGGTTTTGGTTATAGAGTCAAGGTTAGAGGAAAAACAAAGAGATTGCAGCAGCTGCGACAGGGACATGCGTAGAAACACTTCTTCCGCTGCATCTGGACAGGATTCCACCTGCGATCAACGACGAGGACGCGTGGCCCAAGTGTGTACGCCAACAAAGGTTTTGCCAATCTGGTTCGGTGTAAGCCTAACTGTACAGGTGTGGTGTTGGTCTGCCTCGCAACTCAGGAAGTGGCGCTGGCTGACAGGAACGGCTCAACACTCCAGGATTAAGGGACACGTAAAATACCTTTCTCCTTAAATTGTTGACGCAATGAAAACTACTTTAGTTCGTTTTTAAGCTACTAGAATTCTAATCCTAAAAACAACAATGTAAAAAAACGGAGGGGATAAAAAAGCAGCCACCAAATGCGAGATAAGCGAAGCAGTTATCACATTACAAACCAAGGTTGCATCCAATACACAAATACTAGAGTCTTAAACTCTTGTAAGTACTTCTGAAATGTTAATGTAACCCAGCTATCCTGGAATCCGGATTACACACCCAGCAAAACGTAGGCGGAGGAGGACTGATGGACATCTCCAGGATAATATTCTCGAGTAACAAAGGGGGGGAAAAAAACTAATGTCACTCTTCTACAAGATTGAGCCAAAACCAATCTTGGAAAAATTTGGCTAAAGCTTAATATCCTCTGAATAAAGACATGTATGAAAGACAGTCTGCTTCGTGAGTCCAATGTTCTCAGAAGCATGTAGAAGTTCAGCCCGCAAACTATATGTAACAATTTATCTTGCAATTATAACGGTGATAGCTAAATCAATATGAATCTAAGGCCCCCAGATTGCATACGAAAATTTCCCAGCAGTGGCAAAACCTATATGAAAATCTATATAAATCTATATGAATTGTCAGGGAGCAAAACCTAAAGTTAGATTATTTTTTCACTGTTTACAAAATGCTGTAGCAATTGATCTGGTGTCTTTATTTTAGATCGAATGGTTGGGAGTATATTCAAATGCCAGCTACAGTCTACCCTCTGCCTTTTGAGCTTCACGGGAGAGGACTTCGTTCCAGCTTGCCCCCCTCCACCCCCAGAACTTTATGTCCCTGTTGGGAAGCAGAAGCTGCCACTTTTGCGAAGAAGCGTAGCCCGCTTGTCCAAAACGTTGCATTTCCAAAAGCTTTTGAAGAAGCGTCTGCTCTTTGGCATTCGTTTTTGGTCAAGGAAAGCGAGCTCGGGGCATAAGCCGGGATTAGATGTAAAGTGTCACTCTGTGCTTCCAGATCAAAACAGAAGCAGAAATTTCTTGACAAAACAAATCAATTTCAGAGATACACAGTTGATAACAGAAACGAACAACAGATTGATCAGGGGGACAACTTCACGCTTCAACTACAACCGCCAACATTCTACCATATCATATGCTACCAAACAAGAAAATATATGCAATACTGAGCAAGGTTTGGTACCTTTCAGATAACAATAAAAAATATCTCAGATGAATAGGAACGCAAAATCATTTGCAACTACACATGAGAGGATGAACATAAAGCAACCATAATACAAACCAGTTTAGCATCCTACAAGGATACAGCAGGATTACAACAATAGTACAGTCTAGTCTTCTCCAGCAATGATGCAAAGCATCACTTAACAAAATACACGATCATAGGTTCTTATGTTTTTGCAAAATCCTGACATTTAACATACACAATAAGAGGCAGCAACTATTATCCAGGTAAGACAATCTTTGCACCGCTGGGCAGGTTCCAACCACACATTCCTGCAAACAAGAAGCCATGAGAGACCTTACAACAGTTGAGGCATACAAACTTTATCTAACATGACGCAGTTTGAAAGATCTCAAGCACAAGCATATCAAGGAAATCTTGTATTGTGCAGATATAATAAAGGTTAAAGCAAAGCACACTGTAGTTTTAGAAGACAGAAACTTCAGAATGGTATATACAAGAACATATCATAGCAAGTGCCCTCCAAATACTATCTAAATATACATAACAAGGGATACAATATTGGCTCTATAACCATATGTCTCTATTGACCATAATTTTTGAAGTCCCCTGTTCCAAACACAGAAAGCCAATACATGACATCAAACTAGGAAGAGACTCTTGACCTCAAGCATATATAGAAAACGCATGAAAGTTCGGTAGCCACAAGAAACATACGATTATAATTTCTCACTTCAAAGATCTCATTCATAGATGTGATTCCCAATACTGGACGTAACTAGATGCATCAGGATTTCTGTGGACAACCCCCAGTACATGTAGTACGTGTAGCAAACTACTGGCTTCAAGATAAGAATGAAGTCACAGTACATAAGCCCAGAACTAGTGATATAAGGAACCTTTTTCTCACAAAATACCCTCAATCATATTGAAACCATTTAAGCAAAGAATGAAGCCATGGAGCATATCGTTCCCTCCCAGTAATTACAAAATGCCAAGAAAATGTTTGTAATTAGACTGTATGCAAGTTAAGAAAAAAACATGAATAATAATGCATGTCAACTACTAAGCCACGAGAATAAAGCTATGATGCTTAGATGAAGGTATAAAGCAATTTCATTGTGATTTTTTTTAAGAAATTAAAATTCTAGATCAGTTATGGAAAGAGAGTGGGTACGCAAAAAAAAAACTTTTGGCTCAGTAAATATTTGCAAAATAGGAGTGTCTCATATCATAGCAAATATTCAATCGAATCGAACCATTTATCAATATAACTGTGCCTCTAGTTTCAAGTACCATTCAACTGATACATGCCAGAATGCCTACTGTAAGTTCTTTATGGATTCATTTTTTCCCTCTATATAACTGCATTAACGGTCGATGCACATACTGGTCTACATAGTGCTTAAATTGAGAGAGAAAGTGCTCAGATCACTGTGTATGCAAAGCTCATATTGCTTTGCCCAACAGCATTTTAATCAATTATTAATTGTACAGTCCTCTGTGTAAATATAAAACGAAAATTTCCCAGTCATTGTGAATGCACCCTCGAAGAAGTATAGTCGACGCTGCACTGCACAATAACATTTACAGGTTCTTTTCTTTCCTTTATTTATACATTTTTACAATCAAGATGATTACAAGGAGACTTTACAGTTATAGCAACAAAATTTACATCCTATCGTCCTGAACAAGAATACTATGTTACAATTCTTGGCTAAACACACCATATGTCTACAAAAAATGAATCAGAGTACAACAAATGACAAGCCTTTTAATCCCAAACAAGTTGGGGTATGCTAAAAGAATGAATCGGAATGGGGAGAACAATTTTGTGTACATGAAAAGTTACAACAAGAGTATGGGTACAAAAAGGTGTATTACATGATGAGAAATAAGCATGGCACTACCAAACAGTACAATAAAAACGAGAATTACAGTTTAAAACAAACAAGGCATCAGAAAGGCATCAGATCAAGCTTAACTTACATCTCAAATTATTGCTATAACACACTGTCGACGATTTATGAACCACCGCAGCTACAGCAATAATGTTCTCTGAACCATGCCTGGGTGCAAAAAAGACACTGCCCTGGATTGTTGTTGCCTAAATACTGATGTCTCACCAAGCTACACTACTGAGGCGTCATCCGCCTGCGCTTAGAATGTTCAACCTCCCTCGATCTGCTGCGCATGCCAGATGACCTCCCCCTGTCCCAGTCTTCACCACGCTCTGAATTGCGATCCCTGTGTCTGTGATAATCAGCATAGCGATCTCTGTCATCCCTCTGTCGATCCCTCTCCCTGTCCCTCTCTCTCTCCCTTTCTCTGTCCCTGTCTCGTTCTCTCTCTCTGTGACTGTCCCTTTCGCGATCCCTCTCCCGCTCTCTATCATAGTCACGACTCTTCTCTCGATCCATGTCCCGCTCATCTCGGTGCCTCCTCTCTGGCCACTCCTGTGATGCAGGTGCATCCTTCTCCCTCTCCCGTCTCCTATCTGATGCACCAGACCACTCCCTCTCCGGGGGCCTCTCTTTCCCATGGCTTCCCCCTTCCCCATACTGTTGATCAGATGCAGCATCATCCCCATAACTTGATTGTTCCTCCCCACCCCAACCCCCCATGTTAGGATCAGGCCACATACCCGCACCACCAGCTCCCATCCCCCCCCTTCCGAAGAAAGCAGGGTTTACATGCGGCGCAACAACTGGCGGGAATGGCTGCATCAACCCAGGGAATGGCATACCACCAGGTCCACCAGGGAATCCACCAAATCCACCACCCATCCTTCCCATTGCACCATAACCAGTAGGATCAAAACCCTGCCCCAGCATCCCACCAGGAGGCAGCATTGGTGGAGGTGGTGCAGCCATGCCCCCATTCCCCATTATTCCACGACCACCTGCAGGTCCCATTCTATTCCTCATGTTGCCAGGAGGACCTCTATTCCCCATCCCACCGCCACCTCTTCCCCAATTTCCACCACCTCCTCCACCAGGTCCGCCAGCTCCCCCGCGGCCACCACCGAAATTACCACCCACTTGTGGCCCTCCGGTGCTACCGCCTCCTCTACCACCCTTTGGCTGCATAGACGATGCCTGTGCAGCCATGGCCTGCTGATTCTTCACCTGGGCCTCACCCATGCGACGCACAGTGTTTGGCGTGGCGAACGCAACAACACATGGACGGCCGTTGAACAGGTGTCCATTCATGCCCTCCTTGCAGGCAGCGGCAACAGCAGGGTCGTAGAAGTCGACCTGGCAGTACCCCTTGGACTTGCCGCTGGCCTTCTCGTCGAAGAACCTCACCTCCTTCACTGGCCCGTACTTGCTCAACTCCGCCTCCAGATCTGCGTCCGTTGTCCACCAGTGGAGCTCCCCCACGAAAAGCGTGGTCCCACCAGGGCCGTCGCCCCCGCCAACAGGGCCACCGTTCCCGACCACGATGGGACCGCCACCAAAGTTCCCCCCGGGGCGGTGGAACCCGTCGCCTTGAGGAACCTGGTGGTGCTGAGGCGGCGGCGGCACAGTCGCGGGCGGTGGCTGAGGCGGCGGCGGGAGGTTGGGCTGCGCCGGAGGGAGACCAGAAGCCGGTCCGGACATGCCGGGGATGTGAACCTTCTGTTGCTGCGGGGGACCGTGCGACGGAGGCGGCGGGAGGTTGTGCGCCGGCGGGTGCTGCTGCTGCTGCGCCGGCGCCGACTGGGGTGGAGGAGGGAGCTGCTGCTGCTGCTGCTGTTGCGGCGGCGGAGCCTGCTGGGGCGGCGCCGGTGGCGGGTGGGAGGCATGGAATAAGCCATCACCAACGTTGACGTCGTTGTAGAGATCGTCGAAGTCGTCGTCGTCGCCGTAGTACTGGTCGACATCCTGGACGGCGGAGATGGCCTCGCTCCCGTGGAACCCGGGGTCGCCGTCCGGATCCATGGCTTGGCGGCGCGCGGGCGAGCTCTAGGGTTAGGGTTTTCCGGGTCTGTCTGGAGGAGTGGAGGCGGGGAAGGGAAGAGCTGGGGGAATGCTGCAGACAGATCCCGGTGACCGCGTCCTCGAGCCCAAAAAAGGGGCGAATTCGGATCCAGAGGGTGCGTTCACCGGCCACCCACGAGAGCTGTGGGGCCCGGAAGTCGGTGAGTCTGGTGAGAAGAGCGTGCACGGAAGAGAGCGACCCGGTAATTCGGTAGATGGGCCTTCTGCCAGCGGCATTCATACAAGTAAAGCCCATTGGAATGAACAGACTGGCTGACTGGAGGTCGGGAACAGGCCGTATGTGAAACTGGATTTGAATCCAGTAGTTTTTACTTGTCGTTCTCAAAAAAAAAAAAAGAATTTACTTGTCAAGGAAGTGTGATGTTGAGTGTGGGATTACTTGCATGACCTTTTAGTACGAATCTTGACTTATCTCAGGAATTGTCATGTGCCGTACTTCGTCATTTGAACTATAACACTATGACATTATTAAAGTATAAGTGAATTGCTCATATTTTTTATCAATTTAAATTTTTGAGGTCAATTGGTTGAAGCATGCAACTCAATATAAGTATCAGAGCCAGAGGTTTCGAGTTCGAATTTTAGTGGGCATGATTTATTAAAAATAAATTGTACTCTCTCCATTCTTTAATTGGTGTCCTCGTTGACTTAAATTCAATTTTGACCATTCGTCTTATTAAAAAAAATTAATAAATTTTATATATTTTGATATAATTTGATTTATCATTAGAGTTATTTGAATCACAACTTAAAAATTTTACACATTCGAGTAAACCTTTCGAACAAGACGAATGGTCAAAGTTAAATTTAAAAATCAACGATGACATCCATTAAAGGGAGTATAATTGAATTGCCCCCACCTTTCTTGTTAGGTCAACCATTGAAACCTTAGCATATCGAGGTCATGCTGGACACGTGAAATGATTTTTTTTCTAATTAAAAAATGAACTACTTTCGACTGTATGATGGAGAAGATCGATGCATTTTAAACAGACATTGACTTGTAATATGCCCACAGTTCACTTCGTGAGCTCAGAAGCTTTTTGTCACGCAAGTTGAAATGTTCTCACAAAAAAACAAACAAATTATGAGCAAATCTAGCTACCTTCAACTGAATACGTAAACACCGGTCCTAAACAAAGAATCAATCACTCAGATACATGGTCTGCCTACTATGTCGAGCGCAGCAGCCGGAAGCAGGACGAAGATGGTGCTACAGACCCAACGGCGACGAACAAACTGAGCAAAAGTACCCGCCGTTCCTTTTGCCATGCAGCCACACAGGCAGGCCATGCACGCGCGGACAGGAACGCAGCTAGCCCCCCGAAATAGCCAGCGTCTTCACCGTGTTTGTCTCGCCGGCACGGCCTCCGTTGGAAGCCGCTTATATGTCCCACGGTCGCCGTGTCACCGAAAGAAGAATTGAGCAGGATCACACGCGCGCACCATGGCACGAGCTCTCGCCCTCGCCGTCGTCATGGTGATCGCGTCCGCCGCCGTGGCTTTCGCCGCGGAGGCGCAAGCGCCGAAGTCGTCGTCTTCTTCCGGATCACCAACAGCGCCATCGAAGGCCCCCAGCGCGTCCCCCGACGGGAAGTCCGGCAAAGTTCCCACGGCTGCACCAGAGAAGGGTGCAGCCGCAGCAGCGCCCAAGGCGTCGTCCGCGAAGGCCCCGGCGTCAGAGTCAGACAAAACAGAGGCTCCCGCCTCGGTGTCCGGTGTCCAGTCGCCCAGCGCCGCGTCGGAGAAGGCCCCGTCCAGCGCGCCCAAGGGCTCGTCGTCCAGCCCATCTGCCTCACCGTCAGAAGAAGCCGCGTCGCCCGACAGCGGCGACGTCGCGGAAGCGCCTACCGACACCGGTGCAGAAGCCGCTGAGGAGCCGTCGGCAGCCGAGGCCGCCGGCCCGTCCGCTGACAGCCCGCCCGAGCCCACCGCCTCGGACTCGCCAGCCGAGAGTCCTGGCCCGGCAGCTGACCAGAGCGGCAGTGCTGGAATGGGCCCCGGCGTTGCGGCAGCCGTGATGGCAGCCGCCGCTGCGGCTGCAGTGCTTTCTTTCTAGGCTGCCGCGTCGGCGATGGTATATGTACTTACACGAACGGTAGAAGAGGATCTTTAGGGGATCTGTTCGCTTGAGGAGTCGACGCTGACCTGGGCGTTTCTGAATTGTCCTCGAAATATTTAGGCTTTTCCGGGGGCATGGTTAATTTCTCCGCGTTTATGTTGTTCTGGTTTGTAATTTCAAAAACAAATGACGTGATGTTGATATAGATATGTAAGATAGGTTGATTGCTAATCTTCCAAATTCCAGGATCGAGTGAACCTTCAGATCACGTTATCTTACTTGTTGCTCTTATTTAAATGCACGTCCGCAAGTAATGAGAAGTATATATCCTCTCGTCTGGAGCTAGTAATGTTACTCTTATTTACAACAACTGAATTTTTGAAATTATACCCACATTAAGTTTTGATTTCATCGAAATGCCCACATACTTGTGGAGTTCACTGCGCATTTTCAACATGAACTCAACTTTATTTTACCTATTGTATATTCTATTAACCAACCCTCGCTCCTTTCTTCCTCCTCTGAAGAGTCGCCGACGCTACAGCCTCCCTCCAGACCATGAGGAGCTTGCCCTGGACATCGATGCACGTCCGCGTGGCAGACCCGACCTCCGCCTCGAGGTGACGCTTGGCCCCTAGGCCTCGACACGACTTGCCGGCCGATGATCTCGTGGGCCACTAGCTCGCCTCCCTCCGTGGGTTCGGCTTCCACCTCAATGAAAAGCGCGGCCCCAAGGTTCGGCTAGGCATGGCGCATCATGGCCTCGTGGGTAGGATTGTTAACAAGCCGAATTCGAGCGATGGTCCAGGCTCGAGCTCAAGTTCAGCTCGAGTGAGCTTAATTTGAACTTTAATTTATAGGTCAAGCTCCAGTTCATCTAATCTGAGCTGGCTCAATTTAAGCTTGACAATAATAAAAACATAAAAATATTATTAAAAATAAATTATAATATGTTATTATACACTATAAAATTGATACAATAACAATTAAAAATATAAAAATTAATAAGTACTCACTCTAACAAGTCTTATCGAGTTTGATCGAGCTTGGCAAGCTCGTGAGCTTTATATCGCTCGAGTTTGACACATTTAACTTTCGAACAATGAAAAGCGCGACTCAAGGGCTCGACAAGGCTCGATTAACTTTTGATTAACTCAAGTTCGAACTTTTAACCAGTCGAACTCGATTAACTTGCGAGTTCGACCTTCTTTTTACATCCCTACTCGCGGGCCACCCTCTGGACCGCAGGACGCTCGTCCTAGACATCGACAGCCAGCATGGCCTGGCCTCGGTGAGATCAATGCGCTGAGATGGTGGCCTCATGGGCCTCGAGTACTGCTAGGGACTCGGAGGTGGAGGTGGAGGCGTTGGCGTCAACCTAGCTTCCTCCAAGGAGCGACTTGACAAGGATCGGGGTCCTCTGCAGTGCAGTGGTGAAGAAAATCCGGCGTGCCGTAGCGATTGATACAGTAAATTGTGAGGAGAGGTACAATTACTTAAATTATTGCTGTATCATTTTACTGTTTTACTGTTTATGGATACTGTTCACAGAAAAAAGTATTGTTTACTGTTTGTTGTAGCCTGATCGGTGATTTTAGATCGAACGGGTAAAACCATATCTAAATTCCAGTTACAGTTGTCGGCGTTCTGACCACCGACACAGTAAATATACGATCGTGAGGATGGTATGTCTTCGGATTCGATATGGCCTAATCTGAGGTAGACTCAAGAGGATTTTTACCTGGTTCGAGCCACCCGAACGGTGTAATACCTTACGTCTAGGGAACGGATTATCTCAAGGATAATGTTACAAGACGGGATCCTCTCTTCACGGGAGGACCAGAACGTGGCTGAATGGGGGTGCTTGCTCGGAAAGGTGCAAGGATCCTCGGGTTCTGATGGGGCTCAAGTTTGTCTTTCGTGTGTTTGTGGCTGTTGCTTGTGGTGGTGTTCGACCGTTGTTTCTATCGCTTCCCGGGCCTCCCTTTATATAGGAGGGGCCCTAGGATTACAGGTAATGGGCCCTACGTGATCCTGCCGTCTCGCCGATAGGTGGGCCCTTCCGTCGTTGTCGACATCATTTCGTTCCGTCCAGACGTGGTCATGACCCGTCGCGTCGTGCACAGCGGCGGGTACCGTGATGCTCGTCCGGCGCCACTACGCCGGCTACAGTGCTGTCCCGTCGTGTCTGGCAGCCGTCGCAGCTTTCTGCTGGAGTGTCGCCGTGGTGAATCTCGTCCTGTCTCGTCGGGATGGATGGCAGCTGGTTACCAGAGTAAATGTACCATAACGCGGTACCTACCTCCTGAGGGTCGCTCCCGGGGGTCAATCTTCGGAGGCCGGGGTCTTCGTGCCTCTACGCGGCCAAGACATGGCCGCCGTAGGTCGTCGCTGAGGGGTCAGAACCCGTGCTGTCTGACCCCCGACTTTCACCCGTTGGAGTGCGATCTGTTGGGTACCCGGGGTACGTGATCCCGACAGTAGCCCCCGAGCCTGATGCCGCTCGAGGTCTCTGATTGAGGCGGCGTCGGGCTGGTCGTTTCCAAAGTTTGTCGTGTTCCTACGGGTGCGCACGAGCGCGCCCGTAGGGCGTAGCCCCCGAGCCCTCGAGCGACCCAAAGGGTTGGTCGTGGGTTGAATCGTTATGCGGACCACCTTTCGTTGGCGGTTGATCGTATCGAAACCGCTCCGCCGGGCCGACACCCGGTCCTAGGAGCGATCCGGGGAATAGGCTAAGCATCGTACCGATGGTTAAGGTCGAACCGAGATCGGTCCCGATCCTTACGCTCGGTAGGGCGTCTGGAGAGCTGGTTTTGAGGCGATGTCCACGCTCGGTGTCACGTCTAGACCGAGGTCATGATCAGCGTCCGATTGTTCGAATCGGCCCGGTGGCCTCGGCTGTCGATCAGTCGATCGCAAGGGGTTTCGTTCTGCGTGCACGCATCGTTCCGACCTTAGAGATCGGGTCGAGGTCGTTCTCGGTCTTTCGTTCAGTAAGACGCCTAGGTCGGACCGGTTCGATGCGGTTCCTGCCCATGATCAGCGTCGCGCCTAGGCTTGGCCGTGATCAACGCCTGAACGTATGGTTCGGCCCGGCGGCGTTGGCTGTCGGTCAGCCAAACGTGAGGGGTTTCGTTCGGTCGCCTCCCCTTATTTAGATCCGCCGTTGCGGTTACGGGGATCGGACGGCTCCCGTGCCTCCACGCGGAGGGCAATCGGGCCGCCCAGGAATTTGAACCGTGGCCGATCCGGGCGGTTGGCTCGAACTCCATCGGACGGTGTCGTGGGCGCGACGGTTCACGCGCCCGCGTCATGTCGCCTGCCGGACGTGCTCTGACAACCATCTTGTCGGAGTAATTGCTACCGTTCTGTCTGCGGCGGAGACGGCAAGGTTCAGCCCGGGCCCGCTCGTCGGCGGCTCGTGGGCAAACCGCTGGGGTGCGTCTTGGGGCGCGACCCCTCGACCGAGCAGTTACTCCTCGACCGATCGTGGGAGGCGCTGTAACTGCCCGCGTCCGTTAAAAGGAGGAGCGCGGTAACTTTGGGCTTTCAACCGGCTTATTTGCTTTGTCTCTGTCCTTTGCGCGAGAGATCGTTGGCTCCGCTCTTCATCGCAGTGTCGCTAGGTCCGGCGATCGCTGTAGTTCGCGCTTCCGTCGCTGCCATCTGCAAAATGTCTGAGTGGGAGGCTTCGTGTGTCGACGATGCTCTGCTCGAGAGGTAGACCACCGTTGGGATGATCCCGCCAAAGGAGTCGGCGGGCTGGGTGGCCGGCTATGGCCACGTCGTGCCAGCGTCGCCGCCAGGGAAGATCGTCAGCTTCCTGGCGTACCACGAGCGCGGGCTGGGGCTGCCCGTCTCCAGCTTCTTCCGCGGGGTCCTCAACCAGTACGGCGCCCGGCTCCACCAGCTGGCGCCGAACGGAGTTCTCCATGCCGCCGTTTTTGTCACGCTTTGCGAAGCGTATCTGGGGATCCGGTCGAGCCTCCTGCTGTGGAGGTACTTCTTCCTCGCCAGTCTCCAGACGTCGAAGGAGACGGGGGTCGGCAAGCGCGTCGGCGGTGTGAGCATCATGCTCCAGGCTCGGGAGTCCCAGGAGTACATCGAGGTACACTGAAGGGCTGGCGGGGGTCGTGGTTCTACATCGACAACGCCGACCCTCAGCTCCCGGCCTTCGAAGATGCGGTGCCCCGAGCGACGGGGTCCTGGAAGTCGAAGCTCTCGGCGGCCGAGGTCAAGACGATCCGACCTCACCTGGAGGCCATTCGACGTCTCCGGGACCAAGGACTGACCGGGACGATGGTCTTCGACGTCGCCATGCGCCGACGGATCATGCCGCTGCGCCGTCGGGTGCACAGCATCGGGGAGTACGAGGGGCCGGACGACGCGATCTGCGAAGTTCGCGGTCGGCCTCTCTCCGACAAGGGGGTCCTGGCCCGGACCTCGGCCGTCTTGAAGGACGCCGAGGACGGCCTTAATCGGGGGCCGCGTCCCCTCGACAGGGATCACCGCCAGCTGATAAGCGCAGGCTTTTTGTTTCGGTCGTGGTTTGTTGTCGGAGGCTAACTTTGGTGTCATTCAGGGTCCGCCGGTCGCCGTGATCGCCAGCGGGTCGGGACCAGTTCTGCCGCGTTGCCGACTCAGCGGAGGGCCGAGCCCAACCCCACGACGGTGCCGAAGTCGAGGACTGGCAGGAAGCGGAAGGCGAAGACGGGCTTCCTGGACTACTTGTCCAGGGGCGCAGGAACCGCCGTCTCGCCTGCGAAGCCGGCGGCGAGGTCGCCTCATGGCTCGAAGGCCGAGGGAGGCTCGTCGGTGAGCCAAGGCACAGTCGCCTTGGCGGAGGCGGCTGCCGCC
>BCLG01001131.1:47825-73205 GCA_001602295.1 Zoysia matrella | reverse complement strand
CCGGCTGGAGCCTTGCCCCTAGGCTCGGGGCTGTCAGTGCATCCCGGGGGCGGCCAAGCTTGGCCGGCGATGTCCACGGGGGGGCGCAGAGACAGGTTGGCACCCGGCGGCGTGTTACCGGGAGTCGCCGGTTCCGCGCCCTTCGGGGCGTGGAGAGTGAAGCACTCCCTCGACAGGTCGTGCCCCAAAATAAGGTGCCTCCGGGGCCACCAGCGAGGGTGCCTTCCACGCGGAGCCTGGAGGCAGAGCTCGCCGCCTTCGTCCGCGACGAAGTCGAGGCTCCCGAAACGGAAAGCCTGCCCAGGGGCGAAAGCGGGGGCTTGCCACGACCGACCGTCTCTAGAGACAGCGACCGTGAAGTCTCCAAAACGGAGGTGGAAGATCGAAATGTCCTCTACAACGAAGTATGGGGCCATCGAAAAGCCGAAACGAGAGCACACCAAAAGAGAGACTCCCCTTCTTGGCGCGCCAACTGTCGGCGTTCTGACCACCGGCACAGTAAATATACGATCGTGGGGGATGGTATGCCTTCGGATTCGATATGGCCTAATCTGAGGTAGACTCAATGGGATTTTTACCTGGTTCGGGCCACCCGAACGGTGTAATACCCTACGTCTAGGGAACGGATTATTTCAAGGATAATGTTACAAGACGGGATCCTCTCTTCGCGGGAGGACCCAGAACGTGGCTGAATGGGGGTGCTTGCTCGGAAAGATGCAAGGATCCCCGGGTTCTGATGGGGGTTAAGTTTGTCTTTCGTGTGTTTGTGGCTGTTGCTTGTGGTGGTGTTCGACCGTTGTTTCTATCGCTCCCCAGGCCTCCCTTTATATAGGAGGGGCCCTGGGGTTACAGGTAATGGGCCCTACGCGATCCTGCCGTCTCGTCGACAGGTGGACCCTTCCGTCGTTGTCGACATCATTTCGTTCCGTCCAAGCGTGGTCATGACCCGTCGCGTCGTGCACAGCGGCGGGTACCGTGATGCTCGTCCGGCGCCACTGCGCCGGCTACAGTGCTGTCCCGTCGTGTCTGGCAGGCGTCGCAGCTTTCTGCTGGAGTGTCGCCGTGGTGAATCTCGTCCTGTCTCGTCGGGACGGATGGCAGCTGGTTACCAGAGTAAATGTACCATAACGCAGTACCTACCTCCTGAGGGTCGCTCTCGGGGGTCAATCTTTGGAGGCCGGGGTCTTCGTGCCCCTACGCGGCTAAGACATGGCCGCCGTAGGTCGTCGCTGAGGGGTCAGAACCCGTGCTGTCCGACCCCCGACTTTCACCCGTTGGAGTGCGATCTGTTGGGTACCCGGAGTACGTGATCCCGACAACAGTGTTCTATCTGAATTTAGTCCTCTACTCGAGAGGACCGGATCGGCTTGACAAGGAGCGACGTTAGTGCAGGGAGCCATGCTGCGGGGAGGAAGAAAGGGATAAGGGCAATCTGGTCACTAAATGTGTGATAGGAAAAATAGAGGTGAATCTACATTGATATGGGCATTTTAGCAAAGTCAACGAGCAAATTGGCGAAGTCACAACTTAGTGTGAGCATAATTGTAATAAATTCTGCAACAACTCGGAGCTTAAATTGTCCAGTCGTCCCATGCTAGCTAGATCACGGTCTCTCGCGGTGATGCAAAGGACACTAATATGTAGGACCGGACTATACATAATAGTGAACCATTGAATACTGCAGTGGATCCACCTAGCGTGGTAGTAGCATGCATCATGGAGCAAGCTACAATTCCTGTTATGCTCTATACTGCCTCTACACTTATAATTCAATTCGTTTTATATAACGGCACAATCACAAAAAATAATATTAATTTTAATTTTTTATAAAAATATTTTTTGATAAGTAAAATATTATACTTTTAGGATAGTACAATTTAAAATAAAATCTAATCATATATTTTTATATTTTACAATTTATATTTTTAATATTTAATCAAATTAATATTTAAAATAATTTGAATTACGAGTACGGAATGAGTAAGAGGCAACCCTTGCGTCATCGGCAGACGAAACGTATTATCCCGGGGCTTAAATTCTCAAAGCTTGCGAGTTGCTGTCCAGGGACCAGGGCCGTTGGTCCTTTGTCCGTGGGCCCGTGGTGCTGTGTCGGCCATTCTTCCGCTCCGTTTTTAGATGCGGCAGACATCCACCCATGGTTCAAAAGCTGGATTGCAATTTGCAACGGTGCTAGTCTAGTACAAATAATGCGAGGAAGAAATCGAAAATGCCAAAAATGGGAGTATGGACAAAGGCAGTGGAAGCCAGGTTGTACCGAAACTTTGAGAAAAGAGACAAGAAATTCTTGATTAATAAACAAAGACAGAGCAACAACCAAACCAAATCACACGTTCACCTCTTCAATTTCAACAAAACAGAACCACAGGGGCACATTCATCTCAAAGCCAGCTCACCTCACACTACTCACCTGGGTTTACAAAATCGATGAAAACTATTTATCTTATTCAAACAATTTTAATATATATCATATATTTTATTATGATTTGATTTATCAATAGAGTTATTTGAACGCAATTTAAAATTTTACATATTTGAATTAACATTTTAAATAAAATGAATGATAAAAATAATGTTAAAAGTTACTTTTTTCGTCTTAAAATAAGTGTTGTTTTTGACTTTTTGAAATCGACGTTTAACTATTTATCTTATTAAAAAAAATTGAAAAACACAAAAATAAACAAGTAAAGTTTAAAGTGCTTCTAATAATGAATCGATTCATAATAAAATAAATATTTTTAAAAATCCTTTTTAATAAAACGAATGATCAAAAAGATAAGTTTAAAAATCTAAAACTATATTTATTTTGAGACGGAGAGAGTAACAGTAACAACAATTTAAAAACGAAGAAAGTAAATAAAGATAGAGCAACAGCCAAACCAAATCACGCGTTCATCTCTTCAATTTCTACGAAACAGAAATGGTATTATCACAGAACTACAAGAGCAGATCCATACAAAGCCAGCTCACCTCACACTACTCACAGTCATCTCTACACGGCTGCCGTGCCCGTGCACCTCGCCAACTCGCGTCGTCCACCGGTCCCACCCCCACGCTCGCGCGCACTCCTTAGTCACAGTCAGTCAGTCTCCCCTACCAACCGCTCGCCGCGCAATGCGCCGCTTCCACCTCACCGCCACCGCCTCTGCGGCGGCGCTTCTCCTCGTCGTCGTCCCCCTAGCCGCAACCGCCGCGGCCACCGGAGGCAAGGCAGCATCCCCGACCACGGGGAAAGCGAAGGCGCCCGCGGCGCCACCAGCGCCGCCTAACATCACGGCGCTGATGGCGAAGGGCGGCTGCAAGTCGTTCGCGTCCCTGGTCGCGGCCTCGCCGGACGTGCACGCGACGTTCCAGTCGGCCGTGTCCGGCGGCGTGACGGCGTTCTGCCCCGCCGACGACGTCGTGCGCGCGTTCATGCCGGAGTACCGGAACCTCAGCGCGGACGGCAAGGCGTCGCTGCTGCTGTTCCACGCCGTGCCCGTGTACTACTCTCTGCGGAGCCTCAAGTCGAACAACGGCGTGATGAACACGCTCGCCACCGACGGCACGGCTAGCAACTACAACCTCACGGTGCAGAACCGCGCCGACGAGGTGACCCTCCGGACCGGAGCCTCCGACGGCGCCGCAAGGATCGAGGACACCGTGTACGACAAGGACCCCGTCGCCGTCTACGCGCTGGACACGGTGCTCGAGCCCGTGGAGCTGTTCGTCCCCGTCGAGGCGCCGGCGCCCGCGCCCGCTCCGGTGGCCGACGCGCCCAAGGCGGACAAGAAGGCGCGCCAGAGACACGTGGCCGACGCCCCCGGCCCGGGTGCCGCCGACGCGACACCTGCCGACAAGAAGAAGGGCTCCAAGAAGAGCGCGGCGCCAGGCGCGCCGTGTCTACGGTGGCTTGCTGCCATTCCCGTCGCGGTGGCCGTGGCCGCCTTCTTGGCTTAATAAGCTGGTGTACGGCTGCTCGTCGGTCATGATTCGTATGTGCCGTGAGATTTGGTGCTTCTTTGTTGGACGGAAACGCGGGCGTAATTCTTTGTTCTTTTTTCGTTGCTGCTTTGTTGATTGTTGTTAGTGCGAAAGATTTGATGTGCTGGCTTGCGCCGCTGAAATCATTTCCATTGCCGAATTTGGTTGTGTCGATCGATGCGGTGCCACACAAACTTGGCCGCAGAACGCAGTTTAATGGGTTTGTTGAACTGAGCTTCTTCCTCGCGCTGGCGAGCACCAGTAAGTATTCACTGCAGCAGCGTCCATGAATCGTGGCGTGAAAGAGGCACTGGTGTCGAGAAGACTTGTCTTGCCCCTCCCTCTGCTTCAGCTGTCGGTGGATGGGCCCAGAATACTGGACGGTAACGGCGTTCGTTCCTAAAACTGCACGGGCTAAAACGCTGTTACTCCGGGAGGCCGTGACGGTCTGACGGATCACTCGTTCACGGCTCGCCATCGCCCGGTCACCGGTGGTCGTGCCACGATCCGGTGGAAATGGCAGGACCACCGTGCATTGTGGAGACAGAAGAGGCTAATGGGCAGTGGCCCCGGACGAACGACGATGCTTTGAAGCCATGGCATGTGCAGGACATACTAGTATCGCATAACTCCGTCTGTTTATTTTTGCTTGGTCGTTCAGTGTTGTAGTTCATTAGCTTTGTCTGACAAAAATTGGTGAACGGAGGATGTCTGGAGACGGACTGCTAGGAGATGGTCTGGCTGAAACGAGGGTGACAGAACGGCCGCTTGAACGCACTCAAAGCTTGAATGATGTAAAGTTGATTAACCACAACACCATAGCGATATAGAAACCGGCCCGAAAACTTATCGGTTTTCGTAGTTTTCGACCAAACCGATCCGGTATAGTATAAGATTGGGTCTGGCACTGTAGCAAGTTCGGTCAAACCGAAAATCAAATCGGAGCCGGTTTTTCAAAACCCTGTATACTACTAGATGTTCAAAGTTTGCACACATCTGGAACATACTCAAAGCTTAAATGTGTTTTTTCTATTAAATTGAACTGGTTAATGTAAAATTTTTGTGTCATTTCAGTGAAATTCGTGCGCCCTATGAGCTAAGAGCATCCATAACGTTGAGATACATCGAAGATCGAACCATGAGCTGAAAAAGTCTGAACCAAGCATGTTGTATGAATCGAACTGTAGGTGTTAGAAACTAAATTCACACTCCAAACCCGGTTCAATCCATGCCACACTAAGATAAAAAAAAATTAATTTACCCTACAGCTTCACGAGACAAAAGAAGAGAGGGGACAAAGAGAGAAGAAAAAATAGGATGAGTTAAGTCTTTTATGAGACCCATAAATATTGTGACCACTGAAATATAGGAAGTTGAACCGAACCATATTCGTTCGGTCGATGCAACTTTGAGAATACTAAGAAGATAATATCAAATCTTGCATCGGAGTTAAAAAGCAGAGATCTCAGAAATAGCCTTTGTGTGTGCCACTCATTGTGCACAGTAGCAAAACCATATGTGTGTCAACACCTGCACTGTTTATGGTCTTGTTTCCCTGCCTTTCATATTTCAGGTATTATATACTTCACACACATATCCTATACTATAACCAACACCTACGAATCACACAATTCAGTGTAACAAATATGGCCAATGTGCTCGCCTTAACAATGCTTGTTCTGCTCACAATCGCTATGGTGGTTCCACTGTTTTCTTATGAAGTTGAATCCCGTGCAGAGGCAACTAAAGCAGACGCCAAGGAGACCCAAGGAGCAATGGTAGCCAGAGCAGCCATTGAGAGTCCTAACGAATGTCCCAAATTCGTCGACATGGTAATCAAGAATCCCTTTTCAGCCATTGCACATCCAGCTTATGGGAAGCGGCACCTCTAATGGCCTCCCGGTTGACCCAACCCCTAAGGGTGGCAACCATTGAGATGTACTCAACTCTATTTTACTCACCCTTATTCCTTTCTTCCTCATCTACAGCTCCTTGTGTCACCGCTGCTGCAGCCTCCCTATGGATCATGAGGAGCTCACCCTATATATCAACGCACGGCGAACTCAACCTCCGCTTCAATGGATGCTCGACCCTAGGCCTCAGTAAGACGCGTTGGCACGGCGATCTCATAGGCCACTGGTCTCCCTTAGAGGGCTCAGCCTCCTCCTCGACAAAAGCGCTCCCCCGAGGGCTCAGTAAGGTGGAATGAGTCGGCAACGAACAAACTGACCAGAAGTGCACGCCATTCCTTTGCCATGCAGCCACAGGTAGGCCATGCAAGTGTGAACTAAAATGTAGTAGCCCCCGAAATAGCCACCGTCATCACCGCGTTTGTCTCACCGGCACAGCCTCTGTTGGACGTCGCTTATATGTCCCCATGGTCGTCGTGTCACCGAAAGTAGAACTGAGCAAGATCGCAAAAGTCATGGCACGAGCTCTTGCCCTCACCATAGTCCTGTTCATCATGTTCGCTGCCGTGGCTTTCACCACGGAGGCGCGGGCGCCGACCTCGTCGTCTCCTTTCGGATCACCAATAGCGCCATCGAAGGCCCCTAGCGTGTCCACGTCTCCCTTGGATGACGCCGCGTCGCCCGAAAGCGGTGATGTCGCAGAAGCGCCTACCGACTCCAGTGAAGAAGCCGCTAAGGAATCATCGACGGCTGAGGCCACCGGCCCATCCGCCGACAACCCGTCTGAGCCCACCACCTCTGACCCGCCAGCCCAGGGTCCCAAATTCGTCGACTTTGTAATCAACAATCCCTTTCTTTCCATCCCAAAGCCAGATTCAGAAAGTGGCTCCTCTGATGGCCTTCCGGTTGACCCAACCCCCGAGGGCAGCATCAATTGATATGTAATCATATTTCACTCTCTAGATTGTGGTATTATAACATTTTTAAAATAAGTTTGTGGTACACAATCCAGAAAATGTGATCTAGTAAACTAATTGTATATGATTGTGTTAGACTATGGAAATCCGATATATGGGAAGCCCACAGGATCTCTCATGATTTTTAAGATTAGGAGAGCACATACTGCATGAAAGAGTTAAGGAAAGAGAATCAAGCAACACAGAAGACATAAGATTTTGCTCTGGTTAGAATCGGCCGGAGGCTAAAAGCTCTATGTCCTGCCTGTCTATATTGCCTTTGAAAGTGATGATGTCTAACCTAACCCGTGGGTCCCCTTTTATAGATATAAGGATCCCACGAAAGCACGTTTACAATGATCCTCTAGTCGTGATCCAGGCATGTAAGGTTCTAAAGCAGACCATGTTTGTATGTATAATATCTATAACATAACTGTTGAGTCTAACTAATCGTGATCTTTGAGGCTAACCATTAGCACATCTCTTCATTTTGTGTGGATGCTGTGTCTTGTGGTGACGTGGTGCCGGCTCATCAACTCGAGGCTCCAGCCCTCAGCGTGGGAAGACGAATTATTCTTCATCCCGTTGTGGGTGCACCCTCTGCTAGGGGCCCACAATATGTCTCACCATCGACAAAGGGTATCCTGAGTCTAACACAGCCGACAGTTGCTCTTGAGTTGATGTGTCGCTCCCCGATCGACTCAGGTTCGAATCTATGAGAGGTGTGCACGACACATGAGAAGGCTGTTGCGTTTCTTGTCTTGCTATTGTTCCATCCTCGGTGGGCTGTTGGACAGCCAGGCCCATTGCGGCCCTCGCGACAGGGGAGTGGCCCATGTTGGTTTCTTTCCCGCTCACAAGCCTTTGTTGCAGTTAAAGGAATCCCGATTTTTGTTAAACTGACATATTATTATAAAAATTGTATTCATAGAATATATTTTATTTGTGTCAATAACACATAAAAGTGTCAGAAATTGTGTCACGATGATTTTTAGCATTGGTGCATTGACGTTCCACGATTTATTATGTTGGTTTTTGTAGGTGACAATTTTGTAGGTTCCATAGGATGGTTTTTGAATCTTGCTAGCAGACACTATCCTCATATTTAAGAAAATTGTTATTTGGTTGTTGAATATCACATGAAATATGATTTTATATCTGGATATAATTTTGTCCTTCAGATATTACTAAAATATTGGAGTATGTTATTTTCATGCCACATTGAATGAATTATTGCCGTAGATATTGCTGAATCACAGATTCATGTATTCACGCCCGTCACAAAATTTATCGGGGACTTGAAAGCTTTTCACGTGGTAGTAGTAGTATCGACCAATTTATCAGCCAAGATACAGGTTAATGTCTTCCCAACTGTTGCATTTGCTTTCCCAAATTGACATCTGGGAACTGCCTCCTTCAATGGTTCTTCGCGGCAAAAACGCAGAGACAAAATCGAACTCGCGCCGAAACATTCTCTCGGGGGCCAGCCGACATATGGGTCCCGAGTCAGACACGTCACCTATCCGCGCCCAACTCCATCGCCTCCGTGCTCCAGATTAAAATCCAACGCTTCAAAATCATCCAAGTCACGGATCCGTGATGCGTGCCCCGCACCAATCACGGCCCAGCCCCTTGCGCTATAAAAACGCAACCCCCTTTCGGCTTTCCTCCTCACCAACGCATCCCAACATCCCTAGCCTCCAACCGATCCCCTCATCCCCCGAGCTCGTCGACAGGCAGCGCCACCACCCGATCCCCATGGCACCCAAAGCAGAGAAGAAGCCGGCGGCCAAGAAGCCCGCGGAAGAGGAGCCGGCGACCGATAAGGCCGAGAAGGCCCCGGCCGGGAAGAAACCGAAGGCCGAGAAGCGTCTCCCCGCCGGCAAGTCGGCCGGCAAGGAGGGCGGCGACAAGAAGGGCAAGAAGCGGGCGAAGAAGAGCGTGGAGACGTACAAGATCTACATCTTCAAGGTGCTGAAGCAGGTGCACCCGGACATCGGCATCTCGTCCAAGGCCATGTCCATCATGAACTCGTTCATCAACGATATCTTCGAGAAGCTCGCCGCCGAGGCCGCCAAGCTCGCGCGGTACAACAAGAAGCCCACCATCACCTCCCGCGAGATCCAGACCTCCGTCCGCCTCGTCCTCCCCGGCGAGCTCGCCAAGCACGCCGTCTCCGAGGGCACCAAGGCCGTCACCAAGTTCACCAGCGCTTAGATGTCCGAGGGGTCCTCTTGTGGTTGCTAGTACTGCTATATCCTAGGAGTTTGGTTGTCGCAGCGGCGGTAGTTGCCCTGCGCCATTCTCGTAGTAGTTGATTAATGGTGATCTCTGTTACGTCAAATCAGTTTGGCTGAGTCTTGTATTTTGCTCTTGTGATTCATGAATCCTGATCTCGAATATTAAACCTGATTATGCAATTGTTTCCTGTACATGTGAATCTGGCCGGTTGAACTCTTATTCCGTGACTGATTGATTGGTTCAGTTCGCTTCCAAAATTTAAACTGAAATTTGGCCTGCTGAATTTCCATCTTTTGCGATTGAACATCTCCTTTGTCATCCCATGTGAATCTTGGCCTGCAGATGGAAAAGGTAGTCGAACAATGCTAGTCGGTCAAAATGCTTCTGTTTTTGAAAGATTCTGCATCTCGCGTTTGTCCAGAGTTTCGTGTACTTAAGCATCTTTAGGCCATCTTTGGATTGAAGGATTTTCGTGGGATTTTCATAGGAATACTGTCCATGAAGGAATTTTTCCTTTTCTATCCTTTCTTGTAGGATTCTGACGTGCAATTCTACAGGAAACTACTCTTTGATCAGTCTCAATTCCAAAGGAATTTTTGCATCCACTTTCTATGCACGAAGAACGAGAAACATCACATGCGAAGCACTATTCTTATCAGTCTTCTTGTTCACGGGATCACTTGCTTGAGACTAAAAGAATAAGTGCTTACTAGCAGAGTGATTACACAACTAAAGAAAAGAAAAAATGATGCTAAAAATTCCCTTACAATTCATGTATTTTTCCTACGGCATATCCAAACAATCATTTCCATCAAATTTTTATGTTTTTTATTTCTCTGTTTTGCATCGACATTCCTATGAATTTTCTATATATTTTTTATTCCTACGTTTTCTAATTCCTGCAATCCAAAGAAACCCTTACAGTTTTTCGGCTCTGTTTTTCAGCATAGACGAGCGGTTCTGCGAATCTGAGAAAGGCGTCTTGCAAGTTTGCAGTTACGGCGGGATCTGAAATCTTGGACTCCAGATTGTTTGGGCGGGAGCTTTTCGTCAAAACATTCAAGCGAAATCTCGGTGTTTGGAAGTTTGGGCGGGGATTTTCGTCAAAATTTTCAAAGCGAAATCCGCGGCGCTTTATTAAAGTTTGGGCACGCGAGGTTCTGAAATGAGCGCGCGGAGCCAATTTTGGGCGCTTGGAAATTTTCGGCCGCAGATATTGGGACTGGGATTCGGGGACCGGAGCGCAGGCTTCCAACGCAGGCCGTCCGAACCGAACGCGACCCAAAATGGGCCGTCACTGGGGGAGACGGATAAGACCGCCCTAGTAGGCGGTTACTGGATCAAGGCGAAGCCCAATAACCCACGCGCCGCTAACGGTTTTGGTCACGACTCACGAGTGAAAAAGCGAACGTGAGATCAACCTGGAATTCGTAAATTTAGGCATTTTGCATGGATTCATTCTCTGTGAGAAGAGATCCTGCACTGAAAATAAGTTTCTTTGATTTAATAATATATGAGTCTTGGAATTTGGAAAGACAATCATTTCATAAAATTAGGAGAAGTTATTTTTTTTTTCAAATCTCTTTTGCAGCAAAACAGATTCTGTCTAAAATTCTCTTTTGCGTCAAAGCAATTGGGAGTACGAGCGCACATCTTCCTCTGTCAATTCATGCGTGGGGAGTACCGTACAATCCGATCGTTGCTTGTGCTTGCTACGCTTCTCACCTGTTTGTAGTACTGTACAAGCCAACCTGGTCCATTGAATTTGGATCCCTCCTCTGGTCAACACCAATTTGATTCGTCTAGTTTACTGAACGCGTTGCACGTTTAGGATACTGTTCTCTCTCGGTATCCCTGGGCCCTGGCCATATCGGCGTCCAGGAAAAATCCAGTTGCCGCACATGCGTGTCCTCTCCTCCAGGACCAGAACAAGTTCCTGGAAGGCATCTCCCCTAAGAAGATGCCCTGGTGCGCATTGAGGGGCTCCATGTGCTGCGTGGGGCTCATCAGCTCATGGCTCCAAGCACAGGCCTCGTTCTATTGTTCCAAGCCTGGTGCCCTTGTTTACGCTGCCTGGCACATCAAGACAATCCTATTGGGTCATTGATAGAAAACCCTACTGTTCTACTATTAGCTAATCCTTAACTATGCAATTAGGCAGGCTTATCTACTGCACTTACGCCAACAAGTTCGAATCGTGCAGAAGGGAACAGGCTAAGGGTCCTTTGGATCGTAGGAAATTTAAAAGAAAAACGTAGGATTCATAATCCTAAGGATTCCTGCACTGTACACTCCTTTGGATGGTAGAAATTGAGTATAAAAAAAACATAAGAAAACTTTCTATGCCACTCATTCCATAGGAAAAAATCCATCCACTCAAAACTTTTTTTCTTTCCTTTGCTTTGATCGAGGATACGCACTACCGATATACTCCTTCAAAACGCAATAATTGATTACAGTGAAAACAAATCATACACTTTAAAAATTTCTATATTTTTCGTATGGCCATCAAATAACTGCATTGTAATTTTTCCTCTGTTTTCCAATCCTCTATTTTGCACATTTATTTTTATTTAATTACTATATTTTTTTTCTATTCCTGCATTTTCGATTCCTATGCTTCAAAGAGCCGTAAACGGTCATGTGTTGAATGGCCAACCATGCTTGAGCCATGAGCCCTGAGCCTTGAAGAGAGAGCAATGGCTTGAGCCCTTCCTTCGCCTTGAGAGGTTGCTTTCGGACTGCACTTGCGCGGCTCGCCTTGATGGATCGACTGGACCACGTCAAATAGACGGTGGATCGATTTCGTTATGGTGATAGCAAAAAGAGAACGGAAAAAGGACCAAGAACAGTGCAGGTCTGGACTTTGGCGCAAAGGAGATGGGAGTAGAGTGTTACGTGCACGTAAGGGAACGGGACGACACTCTTGAGTGCGTCCGGCCGTGCCTGTGCATGTTGCCGCGCTCAGAGCACTGATGAGCTTCGGTCGTTTTCCTTGTATAGCAGACTAGCAGTAGTATGATTATGTTGTTGAATCTTGATCGAAAAACAGTGGCGCTGAATCTTAAACCGTTCCAAAGCAGAGTTCTGCCAAAGCGGCTATCAACTTAGCTGCAGTTTCTGCTGAAAATCGATCCCATCTGTTTCTGTTTTCCTCTTCTTTTCTGTACATGTTGCCGGCAGCAAAGACGAAATCGTAGAGGTACGTACGTACGTAAGCCTGAGACGGAGCTTTCGGGACTTTGGATGATGGTGATGTTGGAGATGGGATAACCAAGGCTGCTCCGTGCTGTTCGCCGGAGAGGAACATGGCAGCCGCAAAGATTCTGCGACCCTGGCCCTCCACGGATCCGGCCGTCTCTCCGTCCGTCCGAGCTGCCGTCTCAAACAGGTGGGGGTTGCGATTTGAGAGCATCTCCAGCAGCAATGTAAATCAGTCCCTAAAAAATTTATTTAGGTTCAATTGATAAAAATCATTCTCCAACAGTCACCTAAAATTACCCCTAAACTTTCACCGCCCCCCAAACTCGGCTGCCATCGCCCCACTTCTGCTCCTCACGTTCGCACTCCCAATCCCCGATTCTCGCCACTACACCAAATCCGCGCGCGCGCGCGGCAAATCCTTCACCAAAAAGCAGTTATCTTGGTTCATTTCGCGCGTCGAGCTCGCTGAAGAGCTTGCGTCGCAGGCTGAGGAGAGGTCGTGCCTCTGCCGCGGAGCTGAAGAAGGTTGCGCCGCCGACATCGGAGGCGAGAAGGACGTGTGAGGTCGAGAGGGGTGCGCCGCCGTGATAGTTATCTGAGGTGCTGCTTTGTTGTCACAGGGATTTGAAGAAGGGGGCACGCCCCTGCCGCAAGAGCTGAGGAAGGTCCGCGCCGCCGCTGTCGGAGGTGACAAGGGCGTACGCCGCCGCTGTAGGAAGGTGAGGAGACGTGATTTCACTCAACTATTTGACTTTGTGCTACCGTACCCGTATTTGTACGCGTCGTCGCCATTGCGAGGGAGCTGCGTCTGCCCGCTCCGGCGAAGTGCTAGCTGTGCGGTCGCTTGAAATGGATCAATGCATGAGCATCCACGAAACTCAAGAATTTTCGGAATCTTCAGATTAACAGTAGACAGTAGTGCACCAGCGACACCAAAAAAGAAATCACTTGTCCACGCTGTTCAGTCTAACCTGCTTTCTAAAACTCACTGATCTGATTGTATGATTTACATTGATTTGTATTCTTGGTTGACAACCTGCATAGAGGAGACAAATCACTCATTAGGGGCCGGCCGTTTGGCAACCTGCATAGAAACACATTAGATGGATAGACTAATCACTCACAACAGAGATATGAACCAGGTTTAGTTGAAGTTGGAACCACAGACGAGTTGAATACAATCCCAGTTATCTTTGCTTACCAGAGTTCCTCTCGCGGCAAGTTCTATTCGGCACGATCGAGAAGGCAGCGATCTCCATTTCCTTTGATACAATCCGGAAGGGCTTGGGTATACAATTTGTTTTGACTTTTGTACGATCTTGAAGGGCGAGCCAAAGTTCAGATCGGATGAGAAATACTCGGTCCAGTAGCTCCATAGCAAGGACTACGGGAAGTCTAACGAACTAACGAGTCGTCGGCGTTTTGACCATCGACATAGTAAATATACGATCGTGAGGGTGGTGTGGCTTCAGACTCGATATGGCCTAGTTTGAGATAGACTTAAAAAGATTTTAACCTGATTCAAGCCACCTCGAGCGGTGTAACACTCTACGTCCATAGAGCAGATTATCTCGATGGTAATACTACAAAGGCGGAATACTCTCTTCGCGGGAGGACCCAGAACGTGGGCGAATGGGGGTGTTTGCTCGAAAGTATGCAAGAATCCCCGGACTCTAATGGAGCACGTATTTGTTTTTTTGTGTGTTTGTGGCTGTTGCTTGTGGGAATGTTCGACTGACTCGTCTATCGTTCCCCGGGTCTCCCTTTATATAGGAGGGGACCCTGAAGTTACAAGTAATGGGTTCTACATGATTCTGCCGTCTCGTCGACAGGTGGTCCCTCCCGTCGTTGTCGCCATTATTTTGTTCCGTCCAGGCGCGATCGTGACCCGTCGCGTCGTGCGCAGCGGCGGGTACAGTGATGTTCGTCCGGCGCCATTGTGTCGACTACAGTGCTGTCCCGTCGTGTCTGGCAGCCGTCGCAGCTTTCTGCTGGAGTGTTGCCGTGGTGAATCTCGTCCCGTCCCGTTGGAACGGATGGCAGCTGCCCATCAGAGTAAATGTACCATAACGCGGTACCTATCCTTCAGGAGTCGCACTCCGGGGGTCGGCCTTCGGAGTATGGAGTCTTCGCGTGCCCGCACGGCAGACGGCCGTCGTAGATCGCCGTTGGGGAGCGGGGTCGGAACCTGTGATCGTCCGACCCCTGACCTCTCGTTAGCGGTCGTCCTGTTGAGTACCCGATCCCGACACGACTTGGCCAGCGCATGTAAACGAAAGAAACCACCTCAGCGTGGAGACAGTTTTATGATGTGGCCTGATTCAAAAATATTTTGGGATATAATTATTGAGAGCTGTTGGAGAAGAACGTTTTTTTTTCTCTCCCAATAATTTTTAAGGACCACGCACTACTTACCTATTAGGAGAACCAATTTTACATTGCTGCTGGAGATGCTCTAAATGGAGCAAATATTATGTGCAAAGAAGCGATGGACGGATCACGGTTTAAAACGCCAATAAAAGAAAGCGATGCCGAGTCAGATCAGATCCAGATCCACGTCAGAAATTTTTAAAGCGCCGCAGGCCGATCGTTACGACACCACGTTCAGCACCGCGAACACAAGGGAATAGCGAACTGGCAGCAATGCTGTGATGCTTTGTGACCCAGCCGTATTCAGAAACGCCGTTTACCAGACGTGAAAACGAACGAACTGGGAGGCAGTTCCGTTCCAGTTCCAGGCTTGGGCTGTGGCGCCGAAACCGAGATTTTTTATCTACTCCTGCTACTCGTTAGGGGCCGGCCATTTGGTAGAGTTTATTTCAATGAGCTTAGGCTTTGCAGTAAAAACACTATTTATATAAGTTATTTTTATTCGAATCGAACAAACCATGTTTTAGAGCTTTTCGAGCTTAACGCCCTAAGTCGTGCCAAAGGGAGCTTAATCCCTCCGGCAATTGAAGCCGGGCGCGAGTTTCGAGGCGTAGACGACGCTTTGCGCCTCAAGATTAACGATGGATTATAGATGGATTAACGCTCGTGGGCGCTACGACGCTTCGTCTAGGATGGGAGAGAACGAGCATTCCGAATATGCCCTCGAGCGAAGAAGACAAATGGCCACGTTTTAGGCCTCGTTTGATAAGGGAAAAGTTACTATTTTCTATATTTTTTTTCTATAAAATTTAATTATTTTTTATGAATTTTTTATGAAAATGTTGCATTTCAAAGAAGCACTAACACGTGAAGGGAGTGAGAAAGCGGACCCAATAGTTTGATTGAAACTTTGAAAACTACTGGAAATTTAGGTCAAGTGTCACAGTAAAGTTTCCTTTGAAATAGAGAATTTTTTCTATATTTTTTTGTAAAATTGAATTAATTTTTATAAATTTTTTATATAATTCGTGTGAAAACTATACGTGGCATGTGGTCCGGTTGTAATATTAATAAGACTCCGCTTGAAAGGTATTTTTTAACTATGAAATTAAGCTGATCCTGTGAGAATCAAATAACCTTTCAAACGAGACCTAAGCGTGCAACCAGAAAAACGGTTGGTGTGAATATCCGTTGATTCGATTTGGCATCCTAGTGAAGTTTAAACGCTCTCCGGGCGTTTCAAACCACAAAAGCTGTCACGGTAACAAACCAATCTGCTAAATTAATCACAAACAAAGCTACTAATCACCTTAGGTTGGGACGTTGGGTGGTGCACCCTCCCTCCCAAAGGCCAAAAAGCGACGTCGGGTGGGTCAAAACTGGCCTCGAGGGAAGTGGACATGTGAGTAGAAAAGCAAAAGGGCAAAAAAAAAGCGCAGCGTGCTCACGAGCCAGACGGACAGAGAGAGTGAGAGAGCACGGTCAGTCCGTCAGTCAGAGCACACCTACTGTTAATGACACTTGTTTAGGCACCCGAAATCCCAGCTTTAGCTGCCTGCCACACCGCCCTCCCTTTGACCCTTCGCTTCTTTGCACGACGTTGTCTGCGGCCCCACCCACAGTGAAGCAGTCACGTTCAGGTCATCGCCTCTGCCCGGGGAGGACGGCCGTCTTCTCCAACCCCAAGCCAATCCTGGCGGCTCCACTGACCGAAAAACACACTGATCCAGAGTACTTACCCACAAACAACAACATTGTGCTGTCCTACATGCCCGTGCCGCGCTCCTCCCTCTTCTCCTCGCAGCCGGACGGCCAGCAGCGCGGCGCCATGGACTCCACCTAGCGAAAGGTAGGCCTCCGTCTCGTCTTCCTCCCGGGTTGGATGGATGGGTGGATGGATTAGCTAGCTAGCTGCTGACTGGTTTGCTGGATGTTTCCGTTTCTTGATCTGTCGATGCAATGCCGCCATCATCACCGCCGCCGCCGGCCGCCGCTGTCACTTTCTTCTTTTTCTTCTGGTTTGGTTGCTTTCCCCCCACTCTCTCGCTCTGCTCTTCTGGTCGTCGCATTTACTCGCCGCTCGAGTGAGCGCCTCCATCCACGCCGCGTTCATCGGCTTGACGTGGATGCTTCTCGTCACTCCTGCGATTCCGGTGCGCTCCCGCTCTGTCCTCTCGTGCCCCCTGTTCAGGCTGCACACGTCTCTTCATGGAGCATACGCCTGCGTGATTTTTCCAGTTTATTTCTGAGCCATTTCCGGTGATTTTTTGACGGAGTAAAATGCCCGGTTTTCACGCGCTTGGATGTAGCGCTTTGACTAACGATTGGCCCAGCCAGATCCCTTTCCAGCATAACAGGACGCTATCGTCCTCCTCTCCTTCGTCCGAGACGATCGAGATAACCCAGGCCCGTCCTGCCAACCGCGCCGGCGTCGCTTCTGGCGACGGCGAGCCGCCCCCGACGAGACCGAGCCGTCTGTGTCTGCGCCGACACAAGCGTATTTCGAATCCGGTGAGTTTACTTTTTGTGCGTCTTCTCGCCCTCGCCCCCCGCGCTCCTTCGGCGTCAGCGGTGGCAGCCGCTGCCGGATCCGTTGCCGCGGCAAACTCCCTCGTTAACTTCCCTATTCCTTGACGGCCCCGCCCACAACGCTCCTGCCGTCTGCGGTTCGGCAGCCCGCCTCTTCCTCGCGGCTCCACCGGGCAGTAGTGGTCCACCGCCGATCCGACCGGCACCCACGGCCGTCCGTCAAAGCTTGACTCTGTACCTGAGTCCGAAGAGACAAAGCCCGAAACTCTAACCCTAATCCCAAAACTCCCCGGAGTTCGCCGTGAATGGAGAAGATTGGCAAAGACGACGCGGAGAAAATTTCGGGTGCGAACCTCCATCAAATGCCCGGGCGTCGTTTCGCGTTTCCTCTCGTTTCCGTGACAATGCCGTACCTTTTCTGCGATTTCTGAACCTTTTTTTTTCCCCTAGTGCCCTGCCCTGTAGCAGGTCCTCTGTTCCGTCTACCTGTACGATAATCCTATTGTTTCTGTGAAATTGAACTGATTCACATTTCTCATACGATTCATGTGAATTTCCTACGTTCCAAAAGGGCCTTGGAGATAGAAATAGAATCCATAACTAGCAGGTTTCTATGTTTTTGTTCTCACAATCCTGTCTGTGTCTTGAGTTGGTGCAGGCGTGCAGCTCTCAGTTTTTTCCTTCTTTTTTTTTTTTTGAGTAGACGATGACATCATTGTATGCTAAATTGCGAATCTGCTGATCCTTTTGTTATAATTTCAGGCGCCACTGTGTGTATACTCAGTTAATTAGTGGTTGGTCCTAAAAAGGTTTGGGCAAAGTGGTGTGAGGTTTTGGTGTTCTGTGAGTCTAACTGTCCAGTATGTCTCTGGAGGCTGCAAAGCAGGACGTTCCTGGGCCCGATGTCAAACCAGCTGCTGATCATACTGTGGATCCAGCTCCTGCAAAAGCTAACAAGACAGATAGCAATGTATCAGACCTTGCCGCTACTAAGGAGATGTTAGAGGTGCAAAAGCCCACCCATCGACGGCAAGAGTCTTCTGCATCTATGTTGGACAAAGGTCCTTCTAGCGTTTGCTCAGAGTCTGGTGTGTTGGATGGGCTACTGACTCCAGAGGAGGATCCTGGCGAGCTCAAACAGATCCAAAGCCTGGATGGCAGTGGTAACCTAGAGCAGAAGACGTCGCAAAAGAGCAGTACAAGCGAGAGCTTTGCCACTGCCAAAGTGAGCGCTGGCACAAACAGTTTGAGTAAGACAAGTGGAAGCGGTAAGATCAGCGGCAAAGCTGAGTTTACTGAGAGTGGGAAGAGCAGCATGTGCCGTCCAAGCATGAGCAGTAACATTAGTGATGAGAGCTTGTGCAGCAGCAGGAGCAGCAGCACATCGAAGCCACACAAAGGAAGTGACTCTAGGTGGGAAGCGATCCGTGTAATCAGATCGAAGGATGGCATTCTTGGCTTGAGCCATTTTAGGCTGCTTAAGAAGCTGGGCTGTGGTGATATTGGCAGTGTATACCTCTCTGAATTGAATGGTACAAAGAATTACTTTGCAATGAAGGTGATGGACAAAGGATCTTTAGCGAGCAGGAAGAAGCTTCTCCGAGCACAGACGGAACTGGAGATACTGCAATCTCTGGATCACCCTTTTCTTCCGACGCTGTATACCCATTTTGAGACTGATAAATTCTCATGTTTGGTGATGGAGTTCTGCCCAGGAGGGGACCTACACACTCTTCGACAAAAGCAGCCTGGAAAACGTTTTTCTGAGCAAGCAGCTAAGTATGTGACAGCTACTAACTCATTTCATCATATATTCTGCAAACTAATTTGATGACCATATATTGTAGAAAAGTAAGGATCATTTTTTTTCTTAGAGTTTCCTAGCCTGACAGCAATTTTTCCATTTCATGCATCCATTTTATCTTGTACCAGTTTCATGCATGCATTTCATAAATTCCATGCTATCAGTATACCATTTTGAGCTCTCATATCATATTGTGTTCCTATTAATATTATTCTGTTGATTAAAAATGCTCATAATCATTTGTTTAAGGTTCTACGTCGCAGAGGTTCTCCTTGCATTGGAATACCTGCACATGCTTGGCATTATATATCGTGATCTGAAGCCAGAGAATGTCCTTGTCCGGGAAGATGGACATATCATGCTCTCAGATTTTGACCTCTCCCTTCGTTGTGCCGTAAGCCTTACTGTTGTCAAGTCAGCCAACCCTGCACCAGATGCGTTGCAGAGGAACAACCAAGATTACTGTGTTCAGCCTGCTTGTATCGAACCATCCTGCATACAGCCGTCATGTGTGGCTCCGACCACTTGCTTTGGTCCCCGGTTTTTCTCCTCCAAGTCCAAGAAGGAGAAGAATTCAAAGCCAAAGCCTGAGATTGTCAATCAAGTTAGCCCATTGCCTGAACTCATAGCAGAGCCAACTGATGCTCGCTCCATGTCATTTGTTGGCACCCATGAGTACTTGGCGCCTGAAATAATCAAGGGAGAAGGTCATGGCAGTGCTGTGGATTGGTGGACCTTTGGTATATTCCTGTATGAACTCCTATTCGGCAAGACCCCTTTCAAGGGGTCAGGAAACCGGGCTACACTTTTCAATGTTGTTGGTCAGCCCCTGCGTTTCCCGGAGTCCCCAGTTGTGAGTTTCTCAGCTAGGGACTTGATAAGAGGATTGTTGGTGAAGGACCCCCAGCATCGTCTTGGCTACAAACGTGGGACTACCGAGATAAAACAGCACCCCTTTTTCGAAGGTGTAAATTGGGCACTGATACGATGTGCAAGCCCCCCAGAGGTACCAAAGCCAGTTGAGCTGGACTGTCGACCAAAGCCAGCACCAGCCAATGATAAGGCTGCCCCAGCTGCCAATCAGAAGGGCCCAGATAATTATCTAGAATTTGAGTTCTTCTAGGATTGTTTCCACTTTGGTTCTTGAATTTGGGCTGGTGCATGCAAGCTAGTGTATGGACGATGTTCAGTTCAGAGGCGCATACCGCGATGACCAGTTATGTTCTATTGTAGGCTGTAGCTCAATTTCTAGCAGCTCTTTTTTTTTTCCCCTATCGAACTGCTTAAGATCTAAGCTGTGCTAGTAGTATGTTGCAATTTTGTTAGACAAAATTGTGGTGCATAAAGTATACAGGGTAATTCAATCACCCTGGCATTGTAGGTCTTGTTGATTTGACATAAATTGCAACTGATGTTTATTTCTTTATCATTTCTCGTTCATTGAGCCATTTTTAATCGTTATTTCATCACACCATTACGGATAAGAATTTTAAATTATTCTCACTCAGAAAAACTACCATCCAAATTTTTTTTTCTGTTACTATTCAACTGGGTGAGCTGAATCAAGTTAGCCCGCTGCGTGAGATGAAGGATATATAACAACTGGGAAGGGGAATGCTACATGCGTTACATACTGACGACCAATATCTGGAAGATGGTCAGTCTGCGCGGCAACGCCACATAATAATTCTAGTCGTTTTTCGAGGACGAAAATACGTCCTGCAGTGTCGCTTTTTTTTTTTGAACATTTTCCCAAACGACTCGTGCATAACGTCATCTACGACGCCATTTGCAGGCGGCTCCATTTTGCTGACCCTGAAGCTGGACAACCCAAGTGCAATAGTTAACAAAATCGCAGTCGAATTCAAGCAGGATATCTTCGCCTCGTTACCGTCGTGCTTCCCTGCTTGCTAGCCTCGAGCACCTTGCATTCGTCGTACTCAAAATGTGTCGCCTTTTAAAGCATCTGAAACGTGAAATCCAAAACACTTCATCCACAAGAGCAGTCTGTCTGTCCGATCAGGGTAGCCGCCGCAATGTCGATCAATGAGGCCGCTAACGGTAGCAGGGTCACCGCGGACGGCGGCAGCAGCGACGCCGGCAAGGCGCACTTCGTGGTCATCCCGTTGATGTTCCAGGGCCACCTGATCCCGGCAACCCACACCGCGCTGCTGCTGGCCGCGCACGGCGCGATCGCCAGCATCGTTGTCACGCCGTCCTACGCCTCCCGCGTCCGCGCGACCATCAACGCAGCCGGGAACTCCCTCCGGCTAGTGCAACTCCCTCCGGCCGCAGTCGGACTGCCCGACGGAGCCGACGACCTCGACAAGATGCCGCCGGACTCCGGGACCAGGTACTTCGACGCCCTGGCTCTCCTCCGCGCCCCGCTGGAACGCCACCTCCGCGCGCTCGCGCCGTACCCGACGTGCATCGTGGCGGATTTCTGCCACCCGTGGACGAAGGGGCTCGCGGCCAGCCTGAAGCTCCCGCGGCTCGCCTTCTTCAGCATCTGCGCGTTCACGCTCTTGTGCCAGCACAACGTCGAGAGGTTCCGCGCCTACGACGGCGTCGCGGACGACAACGAGCTAGTGGTCGTGCCGGGTTTGGAGAAAAAGTTCGAGGTGTCGAAGGCCCAAGAGCCGGTGTTTTTCCGCAGCCTGCCCGGGTTCGAGACGTTCGCGGAGGACGTCGAGCGAGCGCTGGTCGAGGCCGATGGCATCGTCGTGAATACTTTCCTGGAGATGGAGCCGGAGTACGTCGCCGGGTACGCGGAGGCCAGGCGGATGAAGGTGTGGACCGTCGGGCCAGTGTCCCTGTTCCACCAGCGCACGACAGCGTTGGCGTCGAGAGGGAACATCGCTGCAATCGGCGCCGACGATTGCCTCCGTTGGCTGGATGGCAAGGATCCCAGCTCGGTCGTGTTCGTCAGCTTCGGAAGCGTCGCGCACGCGGGACCGACGCAGGTCGTGGAGCTCGGGGTTGGGCTGGAGAGTTCGGGCCACCCGTTCATCTGGGCGGTCAGGGACGCCGACCGACACGGCGAGTTCCTGCGCGAGCTCGAGGCCCGCGTCGCCGGCCGCGGCCTGATCATTAAAGGGTGGGCGCCGCAGGTGCTGATCCTGTCGCACGCGTCCGTCGGCGGCTTCGTGACGCACTGCGGGTGGAACTCCACGGTGGAGGCGGTCGCGGCGGGCGTGCCCGTGGTGACATGGCCACACTTCGCGGACCAGTTCCTGAACGCGAAGCTGCTCGTGGAGGTGCTGGGGATCGGCGTCGGCGTCGGGGTCGCCGAGCCGCTGATGTTCCAGGTGGCGCGGGAGAAGGAGATCGTGGTGGGGAGGGAGGTGATGGAGGAGGCAGTGAGGAGCGTCATGGATGGGGGAGGAGGTGCTCGCCGCGAGAGGGCGCGCGCGCTCGCGGCGAAGGCGAAGGCGGCCGTGGAGGAGGGCGGGTCGTCGCACACGAACGTGATGGATTTGATCAGGGGGTTCGAGGCGGACGGCGCGCGTGCGAATACGTGAGCCTTAGCAAAACAGCCGCCAAGAAAAAAAAAACTGTGCCCGTTTTTGAGAGGTACGACTCCACAAACTAGAGATGCCGGAAAGGCGGCAAATCTGAAGTGAAACACGGGCACGCTTGTGTTGTGTACAGCCTGAGGTCCGGGCTTTTTCTTTCTCCTTATTTAAGACAATTTTGTTGTTACTGCCCTTCAGAACGTTGTGGTTGAACTATTCAAAACGCTGTTCATTATCCAACTATGAACAATCGACATGCATTTCTAAACAAAGTCGTTAAGGAGCCGTTTGAATTATTTTATTTTAGAGAAATTAAAATATACATAATAAGTTAGATCATTTAGCTTAAAATTTTGACATTTCACAACTTTTTCAAGCTCACAAATAAGTCTATTTTAAATTCATGGTGGAAGATGAAAATAGATTCTATAGATCTTTATACTGTAATTTTATTTTTTAACTTATACCACACTCTTTAACTTACTTCTTTACAATAAAAACACATATGTTTCTTTTATTTCTAACAAATAAATATACAAATATATTACATATATAACTTATATTAAATTGATTAATTTATATCTAAATTATAATTATTAAAATGAATTCAAAGATCCAAACGGACCTTAGGTCGTATTGAGTTACTTTTTCCGTTTACAAATATAAATCTTTCTTAATATATGTCATTCTCACTTCTCAATATATTTTTCTAGTGTTTTTAATAATTTTTTCTCTTTTTAATAAATCTATATCTCAATTTCTTTTTTTTTATTTGTTACATACTATATTTTTTTACTTTTCTTTAATTCTCGTGCCGAACCGAGGATGTATTAGGCTGGCGACGAGCCAGCCCGTAGACGTGCCCCGGCAACGACGTCTTCTTCAACGCGTCACAATTACGTGTCCTCCGCCGGACTGGACGCGGGCGCCGCGTTCATGGGCGTCGTTTCGTACGCCGTGCTGCAGTCCGGCCGCGTCAACAGCGCAAATTGGTGGGCTGGAGCCTGGAGGTCGACGACCACGGCGCCATGACACGGTGCTGCGGCCGAGAGTTACCCCAGGCTGCCCCGTGCGCTGAGCTGTAACTAATGTTTTGCAGTTATATTATTAGGGTACCAGAGGAATTTTGTTTTTTTTTTAAAAAAAATTGAACTGATTCATACGAAATTTTTACAAAATTCTTTTAAAATTTTTGCGTTTCAAATGAGACCTAATTGATCTGGATAAGTGACTATAAGTAAAAGCCGAATCATGCGAAGGCAAGCTCAAATGTTTTCGTTATAAAGTAAGAGTAGTTGTAAAAACAAAGCACCAGCATCAATCATAGTCTCTGGTGAATGACAATGTATCTAAGGCTTTTGCTTTGAAAACCACACGCTGTCATGTTCACTGGGATTAGGGAAATCTTGCCGATTAAAATTGACGATTTTGATCTCTTATCCCTCGTCGTCCTGTGTTCAAATATGCATGATACAAGCAATGTTTGAGTAACCGAGCGGCTAGCCGCAGATGACGGGCTCGTCGTCCTGTGTTCAAATATGCATAATACAAGCAATGTTTGAGTAACCGCCCGGCTTGCCGCTCTGCTTCGGCGTCTGCGAAATCGATCGGCTAGCTAGCGATATCGACCGGCGACGGCTTTTGGCGACGAGGCAGCGAATGGCTACCGGATCTGCGGAGGAGAGGCGAGATCGAGCGGACGGATGTTAGGGAAGAGAATGGATGGCTCTTGTGATTACGGGTGAGGATAAAGCTCCTTTTTATTTTCTCCATTCAATCTTCCTTGAATTTTTTCGCACCTAAATCATGTATTTTTCAAAAACAGATCCTATCAGAATGTTGCATTTTCACCTAGTTTTTTATATATATATTTTTTGTTTCAAAATCCATCAAATTTTTAAAATTAAAAAAAATTCGAAAACCAGTAAACCGCCCAAACCGGACCGACCAGGTTAGGGCACTCCCAATAAGTTTTCATAGATAATTTTTAAGAGTAATAAATTGTCTTTTAGACTCAATACTCTTCAATGCATAGTTTTTATAGTTGTTTTTATATAGATTAAAATTTAATAATTTATTATATATTTTATAAGAGAGAATTATGTAATGAAACTACTTAGTCCTCCAAATGCATATTTTGTAATTTCTTAGTGCTTTTGTTTTAATGAACGGCTGGTTTTTTTTGTGTAAAAATGGTTTCTTCGTTCTTCAATCTCTTTTTTTATTAATTCCTTTGCCACATAAGCAGAATGGTAATATGACAAGCTAATTAAGAGAGATAAAAACTATTATTAATGTACCATTAGGAGTGCCCTTAGCTAGTTTTCGCAAAAAACCGGTTTAAACAGTTTTGTAAACCTAGGATACAAGTACTACATTAGGTCCTGGTCTAAGTCAGGACTGGCCTGGAATGGGGAGGACTAGGATCAAGATTTAATCCTCTCCATCCGCCCTTTAAACCCCTCAATTTTTGGTAACCGAACATCCCCTAAAGAATAATACTACTCGATATATAACAATCTGCACAATACATCACTTCTTTATTACTCCGTTTTTAAATTAATGTCGTCGTTGACTTTTAATCTCAACTTTGACCATTCGTTTTATTCAAAAAATTAATTCAAATATATAAAATTTTAAATTGTGATTCAAATAACTCTAATGATTAATCAAATTACAACAAAATATATCAATTTTATAAATTTTTTTAATAAAACGAATAGTCAAAGTCGATATTAAAAATCAACAGCGACAGCAATTTAAAAACGGAGAGAGTAATTGCTAACCTTTTTTACTAGAACTCACCTTTTTTTTAACAGTAACTCAGGGTGTAAAATAGGAACAAAAGAGGTTCAGAGGGTAACCTCGCA
>BCLG01001131.1:31900-47373 GCA_001602295.1 Zoysia matrella | reverse complement strand
TGATAAGGAAATTCAAAATTTTGAGTGGTTAATAAAGAATCAAAAGTTTTTTAAATGGCTAATAATTAATAAAGAATTGACCCTAAAATTATCTACAAACACGTACACGGACCGGTCGTAAACTGAAGAAAAGAAAAGAACATAAAATACTTCTCATAGAGTGATCACCAGAACAGGTCAGATGCAAGTGAGACAAAATGCTAATCTGTTCCCAGAGGTAATCTATGTCCTTACACAACTGCTAAAAGCACAATACCAGGTTTCTAGACCTCTACATGAACAAGAAAAACACTAGAAAACAATTTACACAATATTGGGTCGGGTTCTAGACTTCAAGAAAGCTTCTCATGCTGGATTTGAACCTGTAACTTATCGTGCATATGGATGATATCGCCCTGGACCACCAGTAAAACTCCCCCTACTCCTGTCAGATGTGCTACTGGATCGGAAATCACCTAGAGCAGAATCATAAGGCCTACCATATACAGGATTACCAAAGCCAGATGTACCAAGACCACCAAAGCTCTCGTCAGCACCACCACCCATATAGCCACTTAAACCCCCTCCAGCATAAGCTCCATCAAAACTTCCTCCATACAGTCCAAAGCGACTAGGATAACCAAGTGATTGCCTCCCATCATAACCCTCTAATCCTGCAAAATAACGACCATATCCACCACCAAATCCACCATACATGCTGAGCCTACCACCAAAACCTCCATCACTTCTATATGCATCAAATTCACCATTGCTGTAATTGTAGTAAACATTGGGCATGCCACTGTATGCACCAGCAGAAGGATAGTCCCTAGGAGGATCGCTATCATATGCCGGTCTAGAGTTTCTACCATAAGCTGATTGAGATGGTTTTGAAGATTTCTTTGGTTCTGCTTTCTTGATTTCCACCTACAAACAAAGCAAATTATCTAAGCCCTAACAAAAAGAAACCTATGCGGCCTCTCTCTCAAATATCTAAAGGCATGGTATTCTATAGAACTAGCAATTGCCTATCTAAATAGAACAATGTGCGATTCTTTCTTCTGATATTAATTTAGAAATATTGCACCACAAAGTACACAGTAAAGAAGGTAATCATATGTGACAGGTTTGCATTTGACAATACAGCACTCACCTTTGAACCAGCAAGATCAATCATATTTCCATTTGCTAACAAATCATCTACAATCTGCTCAGAAGCAAAAACTATAAACCCAAAGCCTCGAGAGCGCTTTGTTTCATGATCATACATAATCTGGTGATCTACCACAGTTCCATATTTTGTGAAGAAACTCTTGAAATCATCTGGCAATACACAAGGAGAATCAGACCAAAGCCAATGTGCAATAAATGTGAACATCATAAACCATACAGATATTACCTTCTGTTAGTGTTGAGGGAAGCCCACCAACAAATATCTTTTTAGTTTTAAAATCCCTAGAGTTCAACTGCACTGAACCTTTTGGAATGGTTCTCTTAATCTCAACCTGTAAGCAAGAGGTAAGCTCAGTAAGTATTTTGAACTGCAAACATGTGAGAATTCCGGTGTTTTAGTTGGCAACATGAACAATTCAAATGCACACTACACACACACTAAAGTGGATAAGAATAAACATAACAGAACAAACAAGGAAAAATAATCAAGCAACAAGAATAAATTTAACTAGCACGCAAGGTAAACAGGTGATGCATTGGGTATGGTCCAAAATCAAACTTCGGCTGGAACTACAAGATTTTGGATGGATAATTCATGAGCAGAATAGCATATTAAAAAATCGTTAGGGTCAATAATATAGTGCTAAAAATGTTCAAAGAAAAATTCTGATTCAATGCATTCACAAAAAGGTAACTAAAAGAAATCATTTCGGTTAAGAGTCATAATTAATAGCCATAAAGGAAACCAATACTCAAACATGCATGAAGAGTGCATTTAGATTTACAGGTCTAATAAAGAACTCATCAGCACGACAGTACAGCAACATAGAATGGGAAACATTTGTAATAATAACATCATGGACTTTTAATGTTGAACCTGTTTATCTAGACTCTACAGGACCGTAACAGAAAGTATCATGATATAGAACACACATAGAAGTGCAGCGTTGAGTTGGGATACATGATCCTAATTGTGAATATGAGAATAGGGAAGAACATGTATATAAGTGCAAGAATGGACAATATCCTGGAAAAGAAAAGCGCCAGGCGCTAGGCGAGCAGCGACGCACCGCCTCGCGCTTAGACGTGCCTAAGCGCGCCTAAGCGTTTTCCTAAGTGTAGGTATTATTTACATATTCTATGTAACATAATAAGGAAAAAAATGAAAAAGGAAAAAGGAAAAAATGCAGTTGACACTGGCCAATCAAGCTGCAACTTGCCCAACAGCCCATCGCCTGCTGTCTTCCTAACCAACTCAACTCAGCTCATCAACTCCACGTGCCCTAGCCAGCCAAGGCAGCCACCACCCCCACCAGTCGCAGCCGCCACCACAAGCGCGTCTCGGCGCTGTAGCAGCACGTGACAGAGTGACGGTGGCGGCACAGCACCTCCTCCTCCTCCCTCTCCCTCCTCGTTCAGATCCGGTGGGGGCGGCACAAGGCAAGGGCAAGTGGCAGCGCAGCACCTCCTCCTTCCTCTCTTGTTCCCCTCCCCTCATTCAGATCCAGTGCTGGTGGCGTGAGGCAGGACGGCAGAGACCTGGGCGGCAGTGTAGAAGCCAAGGGTCACCTGCACTGCTTAAATACCGCCCAGACCCCGAGCCGGAGCGGAACCCTTCCACTCAATGCTTTTGCGCACAGAAGCAAGCGCCTAATGGCGCTTTTTTTCAGGGACGATATACAGCTATAAGAGGTGAAGTACATAATCTTCCTAAAATAATTGCTGCTCAACTCCATTAGAATTCATAATGATAAAAATAAACTTACTTGCTTCCCATTGATGACGTGGCTGTCTTCTATCACTTTATCAACAACAGCAGGGTTTGAATATGTAATGAATCCGAAACCCCTTGGCTGAGATGTAAATTTATCTTTCATTATCACTGAATCAACTATTTCTCCATATTGGCCAAAATGTGTCACAAACATAGCTGTAATGTAATGGAAAGGAGCAGCAAAATAATTGTTAACATGGATGCCAAACTCCAAACATTAAACTAAAACTAATAAAGAATTAATCCATTAAACGCTAGCGTTCATGGTATCATGCGTCACTGCCCTACTCTAACTATATCCCACGACTATTCATAATCCCCTAGCTTTCCTAGTGCAAAACTGACATATCTCTCTAGTTGCAATGGTAACAGAAACAGAACAATTTACAAAAGGTCAGATAGAGAATTCCCTTAAAAATCAACACATCTTTCCACTAGATGCTCTTAAAGTCCTAATACTCAGGTAATACGTCGTATATACCAGAATACAAACAGACAAGATAACATGGCCAGTTGCAACTCCGACAAATCATCCATCAGGTAAATAAGAATCAGGTTGTTATTTTCTTAGCGAATTATGCTCAATAACAGTACACCTAGCTCAGCAGGGTTTTGGAAACCGGTCTCAGACCCGTTTTCAGTTTGGCTGAAAACAAGCCGGCTAGCCGGCAAAATCACCGGACCGAACCGGTTTCGCCGAAAACCGCGAAAACCGACTAGTTTTGACTGGTTTCTTAGACTCTGAGCACGAGACGGTACATTATTGCGGCATAAATACAGCAAAAAAAACACACCACACATCAACACGACTACCGAAACAATGTCCGTTGTACCAAAAAACACCGCAATTATACACTGAACGGGCAAATCCACAAGCATTGCACACCAAAAACATATAAAAAGCGAGATTGCAAGCGATCTACCGTCCGATGTGTCCCGCGGAAGCCCTCCGACGAAAATCTTCCTGCAAACCAAATCCAAACCAAACTAATCAGACCATTAAAGCGGGATCACTCGTAACCTCGCCAGGGGAGGGAGCGGGCAATCTTACCCGGGATCTCCACCGCCGCCGCCGCTGCCGTGTCCCTTTGGTCTCGCCTCCACCTTCCCCATCGCTGAGCCTCGCTCTTGCGGTTTCGCCAAGTAATCGCGCGTGGCTGCGTGCGCTCTCTTGCTCGATGCGGACGGGTAGGGCATCGCCTGGGCCGACCTCGCTTTTATTTGGCAACGAAACGACCACAGCGTAACATGGGCCGCTCTATCTGTTGGGCCGGACTTAGTCCCACGCTACAGTCACGGATAACAATGTTAGCCCACGAGTGACTCAACCTTGAAGGTTACGCATGCGAAGTGGTCATGGAGTAGCAAAGTTATTTTTTGTTCCTTTAGGAAGGGATAAAGGGGGAACTTTTATCCAAAATCAAACATGCAAAATAATTTTACTATTAAAAATAGCAAGTTTGCTAGTGGCATCCCTTTTTAGCGAATATAATTCCATCGTGATAGATACATGTCTAAGCTATTTTTACATCTTTTGCACCACAAAGTTTTTTGAGGTGCCTCAGAAATACTCATAGTTTAAATGAATTAAAAATACAGATTTTGGTAGTGATATCTTTTTTTAGCGAATACAATTCTATCGTGATAGCATGTCTAGCTATTTTTGTAGCTTTCGCGCCGCAATTCTTTTGAGGGTGCCTCATAATTGCTTGGAGATAAGTTTAAATGAATTAAAAATACAAAGTTTGGCAGTGATCTCTTTTTAGCGAATATAATTCGGCCAATGATATCACATCATGCTATTTTCACATCTTTCACGCCGGAAAGTATTTTGAGTGTGCCTCAGAAATGCTTGGAGTTTAGTTTAAATAAAATGCCTCTTTGATCACGATTTCTTGTTTATAGTAAAAACCGAACGCATACCACATCCGAGGTATCTTTTTCTACTCTTTTTTTTAAAAAAAATTACTCTCTCATCTTCAAATAAATGACGTTTTTCACTTTTTAAAATCAACGTTTGACCATTCGTCTTATAAAAAAAATATAAAAATATAAAAATAAACAAATCAATATTAAATTATTTTTTGATAATGAATCATTTTATAATAAAATAAATAATATTTTTAATGATTTTTTTAATGAGATGAATGATGAAAGGTATAGGTTTAAAAATAAAAAAATACTTATTTTGAGATAAAGGTAGTACACGAAATCCTTGGGTGCTAGTGCGATCAATCGCATGGTGGGCAGCTGCGGTCATACGTAGTGATCCACTAATCACATACGACTATCAGTGCTCGCAGCACACACTAATCACGTTCATCGCTCGGCAAAGGAAGCTTCCTCAGGGGAGTTATTTTTTTAGCGTATTCATCACTGAGTTTGATTTGATTGATTCGTTCCTCGGATTAGGTGTATCCCGCCGGATAAAGTAACGCGCAATTGGAAGTTGAGACGTGACAGCGCCCGTCGTCGCATATAGTTTTATATCAACGTCAAATGAATACGAACATTCTAAACTCAAACATCATTTGAAAAATGTGTTTGCTGGAGTAGTATAAAAGAAACTCCAGAAAAAATGGTACCAGGACTGCCCGAGTCAACGCAAATAATTGTATGTGGTTGGACTTGGCAACTCTGCTCGTGCTCAGCCGTTTTCTAATTCTCCAGCCATCTGTCGGGATTGACATGCTACAAAACCAGCCGAAAATCTGCTCGAAGGTATGCAAATTTCAGCAACGAAACCCGTACAAAATCGACATCGGAAATTTGAATTTTGACGAGTCTGTTCGAAGCTGCAAGAACTCCGTTTGCGGTTTCGGCGTCGCCCGGAAAGCCCGATCTTGACCTCCAAAATTTGCGCAGTTTCAAAAGCGACGACCACTAACCAGAACGTGGGGGGAAGAGACAGAGAACACGCGACGCCGAATCGAATCAGGAAAAGGCGACGGCGACCCCGCGTAGGCGTCGCCACCGCGAACGCCTTTGCATTCTTCTTCTTCCTCTTCCGTCCCCCGCCTTCACTCGCTTTCCCATTTCGTTTCCGTCGTTGACGAAACCGCGCGTCCTTGTGGGAGTGGGAGGCTTTGACTTGATCCAACCAAGAACGCGCCTTGGAGCCGCCGTACTATAATAGTACAAGCGGTTTCCCGAGTCCGGTCGCGGTTCGCTTCCACCATTTCCCTACTCGCGTGCGCGCGCTTACCCATTCTCGCTTCGCTTCCGTCTCGCTGCGTGTAAATCTGATCCACTCGTGGCTCTATATCATTGGGGAACCCCGCGCATCATTGGGGAGGTTACTTATGTTGACGTCGGTGTTGACAATGGCAAGGGGAGGAACGAGTGTTTGATCCGGCTTCGAGACGGTTCCTGCAGCTTTGGCGGCGGGATTGGTCGGGTTCGGGTGGTAAGCGGTTGGCATCTCGGTGGATTTGCTGGGGGCAGCTGCTGGTTCGGGTGGTAAGGATAGATCTTGTGATTGATTGATTTCCGCTCCGTTCTTGGCGGTTCCTGTTCTCGGTTCTTGCTGTGCTCTTTCGGGGGAACTTCTGCAAAGGGAAGTCTTCTTGGTTGGGGGCGAACTGCCGGAGATGAAGCTAACTATTCGCGTAATCGAGGCCCGCAACCTGCGGGCCATGGATTCGAACGGGTTCAGTGATCCGTACGTGAGGCTGCAGCTCGGGAAGCAGCGGTTCAAGACCAGGGTGATCAAGATGAACCTGAACCCGACTTGGGATCAGGAGTTCAGTTTCCTCGTCGGTGACGGGAAAGATGTGCTGAAGCTCGATGTGTACGACGAGGACATTCTCAGCATGGATGACTTCCTGGGGCAGGTCAGGGTGCCAGTAGAAGATATTTTGGGCGCCGAGAACTTTTCGCTGGGTACCCGGTGGTACCAGCTTCTTCCCAAGGGCAAAACTGACAAGGCAATCGATCGGGGTAATGATTGACATTCATCTTGCTTTTCATTGTCTTATTATCTCCATCTTTATGGCAGATCGTAGTTCTTCTACTGTTCATTTGAATTTAGTTTTTGTCACCTGAAGTACATCATTTTGTTGCTAGTTCCAGATTTGCTGTGAATAAATTCTAGAATTGAATTAGTTATGGTTAATTTTGTTGTATGACAAATGTGGTAATCATTTTGTTTGTTATGTGTTTTCATCTTATAGGGGAGATTTGTGTTTCAATATCTTTAGAAACAGCTGGAGCCACAAGATCTTGGTCTGATGATCTTGCAACTGAATTAACTGTTAAGAGAGACTATTCATTGCCAAGTCAAATCTCAGGAGGGTCGGTGGTATTAGATTATCAAGAAAGCGAAATTACAAAGGAAGATAGTATTGATAGACATGCTGATGGAGGTGAGATCCCTGCAGAGGATAAATGTAGTGAAGCTACTGACAGAAATATAACTGCTGCAGAGGACAAATCTAACATGGTTCAGAATGTAGCTATGAATGGAACTGGGACCTCTAAAACAGAGAAGTCTGAGAAGCCATCATTTGTTGATCGTGTCTGTGAAATATTTACCAAGAAAAATTGCGATGCAGCACCGATCTCCTTATTGAACACTGAAGTTACAGAAGAAGTTCAAGAAGAACTAACCATTAATGAGGACTCTGTAAGCCAAAATAATAGTGTGCCGCCAGATATTCCTTTTGACGAGCTACTCAAATCTATTGAATCGAGGCATGAAGGAGTTGAAATGCCGGTAAATTTACAAGGAATTCTTATTAACCAGTCATACCTTGCCTCACCTAGTGATCTCAATAACCTCCTCTTCTCGCCAGATTCAGATTTTCGACAAATAGTAATCGAACTTCAAGGTTGTACTGATTTCAAAACTGAATCCTGGAGAGTTGAGAATGGTGGGGAGTCCTTGACGAGAGTAATAACTTACACAACTGCACCATCAAAATTGGTTAAAGCTGTTCGTGCAACAGAAGAGCAATCTTATTTGAAGGCTGATGGAAAGGAATATGCAGTTCTATTAAGTGTTAGCACCCCTGATGTTCCTTGTGGTACTTATTTTCGGACGGAAATTCTTTTTCGTATCATGCTGGGACCTGAACTTGATTCTGAGCAACAGACATCTCATCTGGTAGTTTCTTGGCGAATGAACTTTCTTCAAAGTACTATGATGAAAAGTATGATAGAAAATGGAGCAAGACAAGGATTGGAGCAAAACTATTCACAGTTTTCGGAATTACTGTCACAAAAGGTCAAGCCTATTGATGTAGAAGATGCTGGATCTGACAAGGAACAGGTCTTAGCCTCTTTACAAGGGGGGCAGGAATCTGATTGGAAGATAGCATTTTTATACTTCTGCAACTTTGGTGTCTTATCCTCTCTTTTTGTGACTCTCTACATAGCCATGCATGTTATTCGGGCGAATCCAAGTGTCGTTCAAGGCCTCGAGTTTCCAGGTTTAGATCTGCCAGATTCCCTTAGTGAGATCATCATGGGAGGGCTGTTATTTCTTCAGATGCAGCTCATATACAGGAAAATTAAAAGTTTTGTTCAGGCTAGAGAACAAAGAGGTAATTTTATCAGTGCCATTCTCATTACCCCTCCAATATGCTTGGCAGGGCACACAGTTCATTATACTATTTAAATGTGCTGCTTTCCTGGTTACGAGCAGCCAGCCTTGGGGCCTTTTTCTCAACCAGGCTAGGCGTTGGGGTTGTCTTTCTCCACTGGCCAAGTTTCTTTTTTTTTGGTGTGCTGTTTTCCTTATTAACCTACCCCAACTTGCTTGGGACTAAAGGCTTTGTTGTTGTTGTTGTTGTTGTTGTTGTTTTCCTCATTACAACAGTGATTTGCGTTTTTGATGGAAAAATGGTTCAGTTAAGTTGGGTTTAGGTTGTAGCTGGTAAAAGTGATATAATGATTCTTTCTACTCTCTAATCTCTACTGCTCGAACATCGACCTGCTGTAAACATTAGAGCTTCTACATCTGGATGCGAAAGAAGTAAAAACTTCAGTTGGTACATATTTTCTCAAGAAAGTTTTAGAGCTTGACCACTAATTTGATACACTGAGGAAAAAGGCTACACTAATTTTACTTGCATTTCTTAATATGCACTATTATTTAATAGAAATGAATGTGTGTGTGATTATTTGTTTTATCCTCCTGTAGTTGGGGATCATGGTATGAAAGCACATGGTGACGGATGGTTGTTGACAGTTGCTTTAATTGAGGGAATCAAATTGGCTCCAGTGGATGCTACTGGCCTATCTGATCCATACGTGGTATTCACTTGCAATGGTAAAACAAAGACCAGTTCGATTAAGTTCCAAACACTTGAACCTCAGTGGAATGGTATGTGCTTCAGGATACATTTTAGTTTATTTCCCCCATAACTGCATATCATTAAGAACCAGTAAATTTGAATAACACGCTTGTTAGCAGGAAAACATATTTTATTTATCAGACATCATGCAGCAGGTAACTAAAACTATTTTGATAATTTTTTTCAGAAATCTTTGAATTTGATGCCATGAATGATCCTCCTTCAGTGATGAGCATACATGTATATGATTTTGATGGACCATTTGACGAAGTTACCTCTCTTGGACATGCTGAGATTAATTTTGTAAAATCAAATTTGTCTGAGTTAGCTGATGTATGGATTCCTCTTCAAGGCAACTTGGCTCAGTCTTGGCAGTCTAAGTTGCATCTGAGAATTTTTTTGAAAAACTCAAAGGGCACTGGCATGGTCACTGAGTATCTGAGTAAAGTAGAGAAAGAGGTTGGTAAGAAGGTGAGAATTTCATCTCCCTGTTTCTGCAACTGTACTGTTATTCCATGATTTTCCCCAATATGATTCTTTGTAATTGTTTCTAGATGACGTTGAGGTCTCCCCGAACCAATACTGCATTCCAGGAGCTCTTCTCTTTGCCAGCAGAAGAATTTCTCATCAGCAATTTTACTTGTTACCTGAAGCGGAAATTGCCCACACAGGTAAAATTTTTAATTATGACATATACTTACGTTACTCTGTCTCGGTAAAAGTTGTTTTACTCTTTTCTATGAAAGATGCTAAATGCTTATACTATAATTTTTGTCTTGTCATATCATGTGTGCATTACTTGACTTTTGATCATTAACATCTGAAATGGTTGATTCATGCATTTCTGTTGAGAAAGAGAATGAATTTGAGGAACTCGTTTCATATAGTGGCAGCAATTTGCCTTTGAAAAGTAGTAAACCAACAGTAGCAGTTTTTTATTGTACTGCTTTTACGGCAGTGCTAGTTTTCAGTTTGACTGAAAATTTTGTACCTCTTAATCACCTAGAACTACCAGTCTATAGACTGAAATTACAATGTAATAATGTGAGTTGTCAGATTCTATGTAAGTAATGGTTCAAAAATTTACTGAATAAACATGTCAACCGACAGCAAATTTGGCACTCTATTGATTATACATAGTTCTCAATTTCTCATCCAGTTGAGAGTCTGACTCGTTTGATTCCTCCCACCCTATTTGAGTCAAATGCGCTATGGTGCACTATTTGAGTCAAATGTTGGTATGTAGTAATGGGTTGTTTTTTATTTGATAAATAAATTAATTGCTGTTCATGTGTTCCCACGGTCTCTGAACAGCTCCCTTAACTGCCCTGCAATTAACAAGAAATATTCTTCGTGACTTTCAGGGTCATCTTTTCTTATCTCCAAGGATAATTGGGTTTTATTCAAGCATGTTTGGACGGAAAACAAAATTTTTCTTTCTATGGGAGGATATTGAAGACATACAGGCAATACCTCCATCACTATCATCATGGAGTCCCTCCCTTGTAATAACTCTTCACAGAGGTAGAGGCATGGATGCAAAGCATGGTGCAAAGAGTATGGAGAATGGGAAGCTTAAGTTTTTTCTGCAGTCTTTCGCATCATTTAGTGTGGCCAATAGGTAAAATCTCCAATCCTAGAACATAATGGTCACTAAAGTTTTCCGTTAGGTCCATCATCCCCTTGAAATTACTTTCTGTCACAACTTGCTGCCTTTGTGAACCATCAAGAAATCTGGTTTACATGTCATTGTCAATCCAGAGTGCTGTGATTAATGAAATATCTTGTGGTATATGTGCTTTTTTCAGAATAAATATCTATTGTGCTTTACAGGACGATAATGGCATTATGGAAAGCAAGGGCTTTGAGCACAGAATGTAAAGTACAGATTGCTGAAGAACAGTCCCAAACTAACACCCTTCAGAGTGAGGACAGTGGAATCTTTGTTGGTGTTGAGGATGCCAAGAGCCTTCAGATGACTGAGGTTTTCTCCTCAACCATTTCAACTACTGTAAGTTCTGTTTAGCTTCTACTGATCATGGCAATCTAAGGGCCCCTTTGGTAGAGCTCCCAGCTCCTGATTCTCTGGATTCACTCCTGATTCTCCTGTGAAGTGATTCTGTGGCTGAAAGTGATTCTCTTTGATTCTCTAGGATAAACTTCTAGAATCAGGACAGAGAATCACTTCACAGAATCAGGAGAAGCTACTTTTTTCAGCTCCCAGCCCTTTAGTTTATTTCAGAGCATCACTTCATAGAATCAGACAAGAATCACTTCTCCTGAAAAACAGCGTTTGGCAGAGCTTCTCAGATTCTGACTGAGAATCAAAAGCTGGGAGCTCTGCCAAAGGGGCCCTAAATATACATCATTAAGTCTTACTGCTTTTCGTATTCCTTCACAAGTAATTTGATTGACATGTGTATTTTGCCAGATCACCTCACTTATGGAGCTGTTTGAAGGAGGATTGTTAGAAATAAAAGTAATGGAGAAAGTCGGATGCCTCAAATACTCGGCTACAAAGTGGGAATCAGACAAACAAGATGAGTATCAAAGACAAATTCATTACAAGTTTAGCAAGAAGTTGTCTCCTGTTGGAGGAGAAGTGACCGGATCCCAACTGAAATCACCTATGCCAAATAAGAAAGGGTGGATTATCGAAGAGGTGATGGAACTCCAAGGAGTCCTTCTCGGTGACTTCTTTACGGTGTGTATACAAACTTGAAATTCTTATCTGCCATTTTGGTTGGAATTTCTGCTGCTAGGAAATTGTCCCTTTTATCATGCTTGGAAACTGTGTTCTCTTTGGGTAATGATAGATTGTCCATTTTACCTTATCACCGGGAAAGTGTGGTTGACAACACATAGCCAAAATAGGGGGACAAGTCTGGTTTCATTTACTTGTCATTTGTTATTGCTTTACACTGAGCTGTATAATTGTAATAGAACTGCAAACTACAAAACTCAATTTACACCAGTTTGATGAAGTTTAGTTGTAGATTTTTTTTTTTTGTAAATAGAAAATAGAAGTCACAAAGAATCAGTATTTTTAGTGAAGACTTGAATAGATTCTAAGTGCATTAGAAATTTTAACTGTTAGGTTGTATTTCTCATATAATAGGAGAAAAAAGAAGCAGGTCCTTCCTATTCTGCGAAATCAAACTTGCCATGCTAATTTTTGGTTCCTTGTACAAGGGAGTACCAGACTAAAAACATTATAACTGACTGTTCTCATCCTGTGTATATTTGCAGCTTCATATAAAGTATCAATTCGAGGACCTGACACCTAAACAAAAGGCATGCAATGTTCAAGTCTCCCTTGGAATCGAATGGTCCAAGGCCACCCGGCATCGGAAGAGAATCGAGAAGAATGTTCTCTCCAGTTCGTCCGCTCGTCTGAAGGAGATGTTCAGCCTAGCATCAAAGGAGATCTCACATGCCAGATAGGGAGCATATCGACGCCTTACCAGACCTGTGCATATAACTGCACGACTGAACATTTCTGACTACCGGCTGTACATACTACATTGCTAGGCCGAAGACATACACGCGCAACACTGATTCTGAATCATTCGTTCGAATAATGTGGGTTCCTGTGGTTTGGTTTTTGGTGAACTCAGGGTCCCATCCACCATCAGTTTGGTATATTAGATCAGGTGTAGTTGAAATTTGCAGACTGCCGCTTTTGGATGCCAAAAGGTTTATGGCCCCATAAGAAGAATACTGTTACAGCTCAAGTGTTTTATGTTATATTCCCTCCGCTTTCAAATCTTTGTATTTGAACGGCGGGAGTATTTCTTCTTTTTTTCCCCCTGTTATACTTAGGTTGGATTACTTGGCCACATGTTGATCTATACAAAAACCAAGTGATCAGATAAAGTTCTGAAGTTACAGTCACGGAATTTACCACTTCTCCATCTGTCAGCATTTGTTTTCGTGCCCCCGGTTTGTCAAGTGTGTTCAAATAGAGACGAGGAAAGCGATGGCCTGAGATATTATTATCCGAAGCAAGACGCGACACCAAACAGAACCGGAACCGTCATGCCTGAAGCCTGCTGATAGAGACAGGTACTGCTCTTATACGACCGGAGAGAAGCGAAGTTGGACTCCGAGTCTCCCAGCAGCAGAACTCTGGGCACGGAGCGATGAACCCTGCTGACGCCGGAAGGACAGAAAGTGATCTCCAAGGTTTTAGAAATGTTTTTATAAAAATTGGTGAAACCAGTTTTATCGAATGATTAGTTTCGATAAAAAATTGAACAAAATGGGACTTTGTCCGATTTCAAAAACTTTGATGATCTCTCGGCAGAGAACAGATCAGCCGATGCTGCCAGTGGACTGTATAGCAAGGTTTCAAAAACCCTTCTGGGCTTCAAAAACCAACCGACACCAGTTTGGTTGGTTTTCGAAAAACCACAACCGTAAAAACCGAATAAATTTGAAAATCAATTTTTTTAAGAGAAAACGGGTCGGTTTTACCGATTTACCGACCGGTGTTTTCGGTTTACTATTTTTAAATTTGAAATCAAATCAGTTCGAACAGTTTTTTATCGGTTTTTTTACCGGTCGGTTTGACTGGTTTATCAACCGATTTTCAGATTTTCAAATTTTTTTGAATTTATTAAATCGAAAACCGATCAACCCTCTAGACTGAACTAGATCAATTCCATTGAAAACTACGAAAACCGGTCCGTCTGCGCTCGACAAGGATTTATATTGTCTCCCTTTTTTATGGTAAATTTTGTTATACTTGATCTTAATCACTGATTATAAAATCAACATTGGGTAATAATTACATGATTCATAATTTTGCTCTTTAAATATATTAAGTATAATTTATGTAAAAAATATTTTAAATTATAGAGTGTTGATTATAGAATAAATATATATGATTAAATATGACAAAGGACAAAAGCAGAGGATATAAATCCGGCCGGCAATGGGCTCCATCCGCTGATGCCATCGAAGTCCCCGTGAAACCGGAGACGTGCTTCAACAAGATGAACGCGATCGACATGGCGCATGGTGTCAGTCCATTTTTTAGAGCGGCGGAAGAAAAATATTTTGTGCATAAACGTGCAGGGACTGGAGACGTTTCCCCGACGAAGTTCATGCGCAATTCACGTCGTTTTCGCCTCGCCGCCGTGCCGATTTCAGCTCTCGCCGGATCTGGGCCGGGCGCCGGGGATACGCCGCCCAGGTGGGTGGCGCCCTGCGCCGGACCGGTGCCGCGGAGGTGGGGGCCCCGCCGTCAGGCAGCGCCCATGTGACTCGCATAAACTTCGCTAGTGCTCGCCGTGCCTTTCAGCGTCTTGTCTGCTACGGCCCCGTTCCGTTCCGTAAAAAGGTTCTCTCTAGAGATATCTTCTCCACTGTCCACTCTCACGAGAGACGCCTTTCCTCTCCCTCCCCAAAAATATCAACCGTCCGCCCCCTCTCCCCATTAATCACCGTTTCCTAAGATCAACAGCTTGATTAAATATTCATAAAAATATTGCATCTATGTTACTAATTCAGATCAAGAAGCAACTAAATCCAGAATTTTTAAAATGAAAAAGTGCGTGATTTTAGTTATGACCGGCTACTGAATACGAGTACCGGTTCTTTTGGGTACATAAAAAGTAGCGCTATTTGATAAAGAGCGTGGAAAAGCACAAGAGGATAAGCTTATGTTGCCATCATTTTTGTTTTTTTTGTTCTTCTCATTTCTTCGCTCTCGAAAAGCCTGTACACAGTACTGCGAGTGCTAGCTACACCGGCGGAGCACTGCAAATATTTACACGGTACAGCACCAAACACAAGCAAAGAAAAGAAGAGAAAAGTAACGCACGGAACGGTGGGAAAACACATAAAAAAAAAAAGAAAAAGGCGCTACTAATTTGGATCACTACTACTGCTGCTAATAAACACGCTTCTCAGTTCCTACGCCGATCGGGCCCGGTGGCGGAGCGGGTGAGTTGAGTGAGGTCGAGATGACGAGATCTCCGTTCAAATCCGGGCGGCGAGGCGGGGCGCCGGGGACGGGGACGGGTCGTCGGCGCCGGCGGCGGGGAGAAGGCGGTGGCGGCACAGCGGGCAGGTGGCGTGGTCGTAGTCGAGCCAGGTCTCGAGGCACGCGCGGTGGAAGAGGTGGCCGCAGGGGAGCCGGTTCACCACGGACTCCGGCTCGAACCGGGCGAGACACACCCTGCAGTCCGCGCCGGCGCGGCGCCGCCCGAACCGCGACGGCCTGAACCTGCTGCGGAACCGGTCCG
>BCLG01001131.1:0-31680 GCA_001602295.1 Zoysia matrella | reverse complement strand
CGCCGTGTGGTACAGGACGTAGGCCAGCAGGCTGTCCTTGGGCGCCGGCATGCTTGACAGGCCCATCTTCGCCGGAGACGGTGGCGGCGGCGGCGGCCGATCCGTGGGGGAAACCTCGGGCGAATTTCCGAACTGTTTCCGGATTTGAGGGTTCGGTGGACGCTGGACTGATTGCAATTTGGGAGGGAGAGATGGGGATGGTAATGGGGGACTCTGTGGAAGGGGGTCAGGCCAGCTATTTATAGGCATAGACGCTTCTGGGTCTGTTGAGTGTCGCGATGAGCTCACCATTACCTTGGCAGTATATGGTAAAATTTTCAGGGTGACTGGCTATTGATACAACCAAATGCTTTGGGCAGTAATATTGCACTCTGGTATGCAACATGCCCATGTAAAATGGAATTGATTCATCTGCCTTATCTCTAGTGACATGATTTATCTGTTTTATCTTTTATGATAAGGAATCATTGGTCTTGTCTCTAATTGTTGATGTTGTTAGTTTTGAGCGCAATTGATGTTATTAGTGAATTTGTGAACTACTAGGAGTAGCCAGTATTAACAAAAAATGAATACGAATGCTAGATATTTCATATAGATCGATTATAACATAGTCACTTATCCTTTTGTTAGGTTTAAAAGAAAACTCTTATGAGAAACAATAAAAAGTGAGTACACAAATTAATTACTGTCGAATAGTAATATTATAGGATACTTTATGTTGCTTGAAAGCATCAATTTCCAATGACGATTTATATTCTTATCACTTACGGAGATGATTCATCAGGTTTATCTCTTGCTCGCAACATAAATCTGATCAAGTTGCAAGCACATTGCCAGCTTTTCTCCATGCCTTAGATTGAAAGTAAAGATACTTAGTGAAACGACAACATTATTTGGATATGAGTGCACGAAATATCGCTTTAGAAACGAACAATATGTATCGGTCATATTACATGAAACATGACATGGATATGACTCATGTACCTTATCTCTTGCAGCGATGATGCATCTCCTTTCTCATATCCTTAGCATAGATTTGGTTCACATTCGACAAAACTATGTTAAAAAGAAGACTCCTAAAGAGATGATGAAAGGTACGCGCCACATTTTGACTCATTGCCACGTACAACCTTACAAAGTCGGTCATGCTACATGGAACATTGTAGTGATGATTCATCTCCTCTCTTAATGCCAACATAAGTTTGATTCCAATATGGTAAAAACCAGGTTAAAAGAAAAACTCTGAAATAAATGACAGAAGATATGGTTGCTGCGGCAGAAAATGCCACATTTAGACACATCATTGTCACGCACAACATTACAAATCGGTCGTGCTACACGCAATATTGCTGGTGGTGACTTATCAACCATATCTCTTCTGGCGATGATTTGTCATGTCCGACAAAACTATGTTAAAAAGAAAAATCCTAAAAAGATGATGAAAGGTATAGGCCACATTTTGACTCATTGCCACGCACAACCTTACAACAAGTCAGTCATACTACAGGAACACTGTAGTGATGATCCATCTCCTTTCTCTTAATGCCAACATAAGTCTAATTCCAATATGGTAAAACTAGGTTAAAAGGAAGACTCCAAATAAATGACGGAAGGTATGGTTGTTGCAACACAAAATGCCACATTTAGACTCACTGCTACGCAAACATTACAAACCGGGCAACTACATGCAATATTGCCGATGATGACTCATATACCATATCTCTTCTGGTGATGATTCATCTTTTTTTTTATGTTTGCAACCCAAATCTTATTTGAATCAAATATAGTTTAAAGAGAAAACTAACTATGAGAAATGACCAAAGGTTTACCCATTAACAAAAGGAAGATCACATTAAAATCATTCGTTGTGGGAAGGAGTACACGATGATTATTTTGTCTATGGCATTATACTACCTAGCAATGATCGATGCATCTACCTTATCTAATGATGATGATTGATCATGTGCCTTATCTCTTGATTGCAACAAGAGATAATTCCTAAAAGAAATGACAAAACACATATAGCTATTACTACTATGCAAGAGATCATGTCACACACCTAGAATGAATTGGTACAGAAAGGGTTTTTTTTTTTGAGAATTCTACAGAAAGAAATGTTGCGCACTAGTCATGCTACATGAAATATTATCTAGAGAGGAATTTCCTCCCTTCTATCATGTAGCGATGATTAATCTGTTTTATCTATTCTTTGATGTAGAAATATGACTCAGTTATTATTTGAAAATAAGTTTAAAAAGTAAACTTCTAACAAAATGCAAAGAACTTTAGTCCTAGCCTAGTTTAATTGGACAAACCAATAGAAAGAGATCAATTACTCTTTTTTACGATGATACCACACCTAGGAAAAAATTTCATCGCAATTTTGAGAATTTCACTTTTGTCGGTGGGTCCCGATAAATTTCCATTCCGGTCAAAAAATTTCACATGAATTTAGGCCGCGCGCCTAGCCGTGCGGGCCAACACGCCGAGGCCCAAATTTCCCGCGTACAAGCCTTTACCTGCCCCCGAAATCCCTAAATCGACACATTTTCCTTCTTCTTTCTCATTGATGATGACTGCTGATTGATAGTTGATAATAGTCGTTGTCTCCATTGAGCATTTTATCTTGTCACTTCTTTTACTACGTGAGTACATTTAGCATTTTATTTTTTTCATCTTTTTTCAGTTTGTTTGTAAGGCTTTTCCTTCTGAACAACAAATACAAAATTGTCAGCATATATACAAGGGTTACCCATTGTATTCTTTGTGTCAAATGAGTGCAGGTACTGAGTAAGGGTGCTGAAGTTTTAGTCTAGCGATGGAAAATGCCGACGGCAGTTCTCGTTTGTCTACCGGTGTTAACAACAGGACAACTTCTACAACAGTTGTTACTCAATCAGGTCAGCATGTCTACTAAATTAGAAATTTATAGGTAGATCATGTATTAGCCATGTTAAATTGCAGGACTAGGGCAGTTCTCTTTGCTAAATCAGGACAATCATTCTGTTGAATTTCAGGGACTAATGTACAACTATGAGGTTCTATTGAAAAACCATGGAGTCATGGTCAGAGGTGGAAAGGTAATGGATTCAAATGTGGCTAGTGCTCTATTGCAAAGGGATAGTGGTGGTGCCACTCGTTTATGTAATCATTTGGCTGGAATATATGGAGATGTGGTGTCATGCTCAAATGTACCACATAATGTTTAGGATGTAATGTTGAACTTAGTGGCTTTAAGACGAAGAAAGAAGATGGATATAAGCGAGCATCGTCTTTATGTTGAAAAAGCTATTATAGATGAAACATATGGGGCAACTAAAAGGGCTAATGTGCTTTCTGATGAAGCAGGGCAGATCTGGATGGCAATAAGAGAATCACTAAGGGATATTGGCTTCAAAGGTTGCAGCTCAACACCTTTCAATAGGGAAAGTGGCAGCTCACCGCCTATTGGTGACATTTGTTACTAGGTTGTTATATGGTAAAATTGAATATGGTAAGGTGGTCTAATATCAGCAATGTAGGTGTTGGAAAACAAAATTTTCTCCGCCTAAGATCAACTAGGAAGAAGAGGCCAACTAATCTCAAAAGTATCTATGAGCTTCAGGTCTTACTCCTATTTTGTTGTGATCTTTGTTTTGATTTCTTGGCCAAACTTTGAACATTTCACATGTGAATATTTGCAGTGATTCAAGGCTTGTAGAAGCTGGGGCTGCTGCACCCTTTTGACTGTGTCTTTTGTGATTAGTCTCATGATTTGACTTGTGTTTTGTGATTAGTCTCGTGATTTGACTATGTGTATTTTGTGATTAGTCTCAACTGAATCTATAGAACTGCAAAAGGCAGTGACCTGACCTTCAGGTAGTAGCACTAACTAGTATATATTTTGGTGTGATCATAGCTAGAAAGTGAGTTTTCTGGAATTGAACTTTTGATGAAGCTCATTAGGCTGCACTATGATTCAACAATTATTCTCACTGTAACCAGGATGCCTGTATTTTTGTGTTGAAGCTGCTGGTTGCAAAACTTTAACATTCTGGACTCTAGTGATGTTTAGTTTCTTATACTAAACTTGAACCTATCTATATTCCTATAACCTTTTGATAGATTTGTCTTTTTTTTTCAATTTATATACAGTTTTGATGTCTAATTGTTCTGAGACATTTTTTACTAAAATTCTAGTATCAAAATTTTTCAAAAAAACTCAAATTTTTTGAATTTCAATCTAAAATTTCGGGAATTTCTGGTTTATCGGCAACCTCCGAAATTTTTTTTCGACGGGTAAATTTTTCTTAGTACCACACACATAGGCCCACACCCAGACTTACAAATGGTGATCGTGCCCATGACCATCCAATCCATTGAATAATTTGGAGCCTTCTCAGGCTCGTATACGTCCATGCGCATACGCTTTCTCATCCACGTACAATCGATGATGAGACTGACGCCGACTGATCGATCCATGGCGACACGTTCCAAGCTGCTCCCGTCAAACCTTTGCCCTGTCAGGCACCGCGGAGCCGCCGATGCTCGACACGTCCCGCCCGGGTCCTTGTCCTGTTCGCCGAGATGCGGCCATCTGTCCATCCCCCTCTCCATCAGAAGCTCGTTCAAACCCGGCTATTAGTTGAACACGAGACGAGTGGAGCATCATTGCTAGGCTGATGCTGATCGCGGGGCCGGGTGAAAAAAATCCGTTAACGCGGTGTTTCAGATTTCGTGATTACTTTACTCCTCTGCTAACTTTATCAGCGACATTTACTAATTACGTGTTGGGTTTCGTTGATTTGTTTAATTAACTTGATGAAGGGTCAAGCGAGTTCTTACTGGTGATGAAACCTCCGACACCGCGCGAGAATGTGTTGCGTGATTTTGATTGACTAACCCAAATTCTATTGGACTGATTGCGGGTCGATCGAGCAGGTTCTAAATTACGCAAGCGAGTGCGTAATTAGCTCCTCCTCCTTCGCCATCGAGCTTCTCTAATTTAATTTTATTTTCAGTCACGGTCAAGGTGGGCAAGATCAAGTCGATCTCACCGTTAGCTAGCTGGGCTCCTGCTGCATCGGGAAAGGGCTGTTTGAAAGCGAGAGTTCGTAAAGAATGAGGAGACAAGGCCGGCGAGTGCGCTGATGATTGGTACGCGGTTAAAATACTGGGCTAAGCTGAGCAGGATCCTGGCGCGAAGATTTTGCTGGTATGGGCGCATGTGGACTTGTGGAGGCGGCGATCGAGGCTCTGATCCGTAACGGGCACCCGACGAGGAATTCAGGGGTCAGTTCATTGGATCAGATTAGGCGCGCCTCGCTAGTGGCTTTTTTACTATTTTCGCTTGCTCCTGTGTCGTTCGCGTTCTCGAAGTTACGATCAATATACAATGTCAGTCGATTTTAATGGGGAGTAATGGACGCAGAATGATCCGCTCATCGTCGCAGCGAAAAGCGCATTTCTTTGTCGTTGATATCTGCCTCATATTCCATATGTATATTTCGAGGAATGCGGAGCATCTGTCTTCAAAAGTGAGGTATTTGAAAATTTAAGATTTATTTTATTAGATTTGAACAATTTAACATATTAATCTAATATTATACATTTAAATAGTTTATGTGTTATTTATATAAGTATGTCAAATTGTCACATCCATCACACAACAGATTTCTAAATCATTAAAAAAATATATTCTACGGTGTGTTACTGGCCGCGGTGCCATGCCGTCGTGGCGCCGGTCCATCGGCCGTGCCGGGGCCACGGCGAGAATGCCCCGGGAAACCGAGACTCGGGCGTCGCTGTTCCCACCGCGGCGCCCACTTGTCGCCACGGTAGCTCGGATCGCGCGCCCATGCCTCGCTGCCGCCGGGCGCGGCCCCGCCCGCGGAGCACGCGACAAGCGACCGCGGCAACCGTGCGACGGGACGGGATAGTACGGAATAACGGGACGAGGACGAGGAGCCGGGAGCCGTTGGTGGCGCGGATCGCGTGTACTCCCCACGTCCAAGGGCGGGCGGGCCACGCGCTCGCGGGCGCGCGACACTTGGACTGGCACGTCGTCCCGGCCCCCCATCGCGGGCGATCGGCATCGTCGGTCCGGTCGCGTCACGGGCCGATTTTCTTCCGTCGCGTCCCTCCGCGCTTTCTTCGTCTCCACGGTTCCACGCTCTGGCTCTGCTAGTCTGCTTCCTCCCCCTCGCGGATCCTCTGCGCTGCTATTCTCGTCCTGCGTAACGAAGCGTCTCGCTCTCCACATCAGCGTGGTTCTCTAGGACGTCATGGTGCGGCGAAGTCGTAGAGGATCCGGGCCTTATCTCCGCCGTGGTCACCGCTTTGTACTGAGCGGGACCTATGGCTGCAGGCTTGATGGACCGATCCAGGACGCGGAACATTCCACAGCGCCGCCGAACAACGTCGGTGTTCCGTCCATCTAGTAGTACTCCGTATGCTGTAGGGGAACGGTGACCCGTAACCACTTGTCTTGTTCGGCTGTGGCACCGCCGCGCCACACCACGCCACGGCCAAGTCCGACGTAGTAACAGCGCAGAACCCAGTCCGGGAAAATCCAGTCGTCCGGCGTTCGCCCGTGCCGCGCAGTTGCGGAAGTCACAAAATTTCACGCACCTTTTTCCTCGTCCTAGAAAATCTTGGGTGCTGTGGCTTTTCCAAGGAATTCCGTGTGCGCGCCTTTGCAAGTTGCAGAGCGGAGGAGCCGTCGAGCCAACCAAACCGCAGAAACAACAAGGTGCCAAGCACGTCGCAGTCGACACCCGGTCGGTCACGTGGAACCGGCGTGGGAGCGCGCGTGACGCCGCTATGGCTATACGGGCTGCAACTCGCGCTCGCAGCCCCGGGAGGGAGATAAGCGGCCCTGTTGTCCTCCTGGCCGTGTCGTATCCCTCGGGTGGAACCCACGGCGCGGCGAGCGGAAAACTCGGCTCAACCTACCTGCGCCGCTAGCACGCCGTGCCCTAGCGTTCCGCCACGAGCCGCGTGGCGCGCTACGTGTGGGACGCCCGCTAGCACGCCATCTGCCGGGCGATGCCGATGCGCGTTCTAGAGCGCGCGCAGTTCGCGGATACTAGTAGTAGAATAATGCTCTGCTCAGGTGGGGGCATGACTGGACGCGGTGTGGCGCCTGTTGTGTGCGGCACGCGCGTGGGGCGGGCATCGACGTTTTCCTGCGCGCCGCAACTGACTGATACACCGACCTAGGGTTTTTGATCCGTTTTCACTCTACTACTCGTATGTGACAGAGACTCCAAACATTCCACTAAGGGAATTCAAGGTCTCATACTTACTCCATCTGTCAAAATTTACTTGTCATCTTATTAGTCCATCTGTCTAAAATTATTTGTCATCTTAACCTACTCATATTTTTCCAAATAAAAAATTATTTGTCATACTCAATTTTTAATACACCTTTTTTATTTTGAATATCTCTATTTATCTTTTTCTTATTTTCAGTGTAGTATTTTACTATTTTCATCTTTCTTAATTTATATGCTCACGATGACAAGGTATTATTATAAACATCCTGTACGTAGCGCAGCCATCCTTCGAACACAGGACAAGAATCAACGCAACCATAGTCGACATATTTCGGCCCACTTGTAGAAGCCACAGGCCACATGACATAAGCCCAAGATGGAGTTGCCCAAATAACCATGGTCGGCCTAGCCTAGGATGAAATGGCCCAAATTACCAGCCCATTGACTGCCTTTTCTTTTTGCGAAGGAAGCCCAACGATTTGCTAGTCTATCACTCTATCTTTGGAACTTACTTGCCGCGCTTTTTGTGTATATTTTTGTTGTGCAACTCTAGTTAAAACAATATATTTTAAATTTATTATTTAACAAATAAAAGTATAGTTGCTTTGATATAGATGACAAAGTTCCATAAACATATTAAAAAAAAAGTTGTCGACAGAGTTTTCAAAGCATAAGTGTGACCCTTGTTATCTATAAAATATTTAATAAAAAGTAGCATTGGTACACTTTTAAAAAAATATTTTTTTAAAAAATTATTTCTAATTTTATAACTTAATAAATTTAAAATTATTTCTAATTTATATTAGAACATTGCGTCCAAAGCTAATATTTTTTTTAAACTGGAGTTGTAAGCGGGAAAAAGATTAAATCTTAGTTCTCATAGTAATAAAGAAGCATTTTTAGAAGATAAAACAATTTAATTTAAGTATATATTTTTATAACATATAAAGGTCTTTAATTGTAGCATATACTTACAAGATATAGAAGTAGAATAAATTTATAAAAACTTCTCTTACATTGGCACGGCCGTTCATGCCTGCTCCCGTTGAGTAGAAGCACACTCTTATTTTGACCGGGGAAAGGATTTTTTCTTCTTCTTTCTAATATCTATTTTTTTCTTCTTCCTAAAATTCACCGTTATATTTTAATCCGACGGTTAATATTTTTTAGGGTGATATGGCGCAACGAGCTATCAGAAAACGTTTGCGCTTTAATATATTGTGATGGCACGGCTGTTCATGCCTGCTCTCGTCGAATAGAAGCATGCTTCTACGTTGATCAGAGAAATGATTTTTTTCTCCTTTTTAATATTTATTTTTCTTCTTCTTAATATCTACCGTTAGATTTTAATCCGACGGTTAATAATTTTTAGGGTGACGTGGCGCAACAAGCGTTGAGAGAACAGACGGTGTTTAATATATAAAGATACCAAAAATTATAGTAAGAGAAATACTTAAATTTCACGGGAAACATTAGAGTTCAAAAAGGAAACTGGGTCAATTTGTGTACTGTATAGTATGAAAGGAGAGATATTATTGAACATTTACAAGCACGGCTGTCTACATTCTGAAATTCTCAACGAACTGGCGGAAAAATTATTTACAAGCAGCACTGCGTTGCAGCAGAGTCAAAGTTGCTTATGGCAGCACTGAATCAAAACCCGACGAAGGAAATGTAAGCCCTTATGATGATTTGGCCCGTGGTCGTTAGTCGTTCCGTTGTCTCTGACTCTCTGGAGTCTGGACATTCACCTCGCAGACAGGACTGATGCCTCAGCTCTGCACCCGGCCACCGGCTGACATTGCTCGGACATCCTGCGACAACGAACGTCACCTGTCTCCAGTTTCCCCTCTCTCTGCATGATGCTGAGCAGAATTATCAGGATACCGAGCAAGTTCCAAGGCGCAAGCGGGACCGGTGGCCCGGCGCTGGCTGCACGTTCATCGTCCCAAGGCGAGAGTTTCAGAGCGGCAAGCATGCATGCCGAGTCGTCCAGCCACTACGCAAGTACAGGTCCAAGCATACAGCTCTGTTCCGACACTAGACATGACTAAAATTAAGGCTGTCAGGATCGTATGAAGAGGGCTTCGATTAAAGTTTGTCTTCTCAAGGTATTCATGAACTGAGGATGGTCCAAGCTTGTGTGAGCTTACCACCAGTTTTGTTGTGCCCTAAAGCAATTGTGTTTGTTGAAATATAAGTGAATTACTCATTTTTTCTCATCAAATTAAGCTTATAAGATTAATTGATTGGTGTATGCAACTTAACAGTGTTTAAGAAGATATAAGATGTTTGAAAGGAATAAAATGAGTGGGTGGAAAAAGAACTGTGATTGAAAACAACATGTTTGCTAGGGAAAAAAACTGATTAGATCGGATCTAATAATGGACAAATAATTCCTAGCAGAATGACACGTTATCAGCCACGAAAAAGCCTTGCAACTGACGTCGAGTGGAATGCGCCTTCAGCTATCCGGCACACGCCTGCAGGGAAATGCATTGCAGGCCCGACTACCATTCTGCTCCCAATAATTTCCACTGAGACAGAGGATTCCAAACTTGATAATCATCCAACGCTGCCGGTTCAACCGTGTACAGAGCAGGTAATCAAATCCACCAAATCTGTCTTTCCCTCTAACATAACCGGTCTGCTCATACAAGCGCGCAAATTAGTCAAAGCACCACCCAATTTTTTTTTTTTTTTTGAGAAATTCGTGGGGGGTGGGGGAGCATCTACCACCCAATTTCCCCCTTCATAACTTGCCAAAATAAAGTTTTCAGTTGCAAATTTTGTTATGATGATTGCCGCCTTGCATATGCATGTTCTGCTACTTTGTTGTAGTCCAGTTTCTTGAAAGCAACTCAATGGCCATGCATAATCTGCAGCAGCACTAGTACTTAATCACATACTAATTAACCGGCCTTTTGCGCCCACTCTTGATGGGATTACAATACTGCCCAGAGGCATCCATAATGACGAGGGCATAAGAGGACAGATTCCTGAAAATCAGGGAGCACAGAATCATCGCCAACCACTACAGGTCGTGCATCAAAGGGACAGTGAAGGTGACCCATGGCGCTGCACCAACACACCTCACTGTAATCTATGGCTTCTGAACGTCATGGTTGAGCGAGTCTTCGAGACACGCTTTGAAAGGGAAGGCAGGTTTGTTCAATTGTTCATTTTATATATAACTCTTATATACTCTCTTCTGTTTTAAAATTTTGACACTGTTAACTTTTTATATCAACTTTAACCATTAGTTCTATTCAAAAAATTTGTTCAAACATGTAAAATTTTATTATTATTTGCTTTATCATTGATAAAATTTAAATTATAACTAATAAATTTACACATTAAAATGATTTTTTTTAATAAAACGAATGGTCAAAGTTAACGTTAAAAATCAATGACGTTAATAATTTAAAAAGGGAGAGAGTATATGTTTTCCAGAGATCGGCAGGCAGCGAGATCGATCGTGACTCGCGCTGCGCTCCAAAGCGCATGACAAACCGCTCTTTCTGAGAAGTTTTATAGGGAAAGAAGAGAGGACATGGAGTAGTGCCCTGTGAACCACCGGTAGTAGGTGGCAGTCCACATCTTGCTGATAAAACCCCACGCCCGGGAGGGGGTAGGGCGCTGGTGATCTGCAGGGCCTTCTCAAATCTCGAAAAATGGTTTGATATTACTAAATATCCTTTTTTATGATTATGCAGGTGGGCACAAGTTTGGATGTGGATGTATGTTCCGGAGCGTTTACATTATGAGAAAGCTTATGAAAATTATGAATAATGATGGCCTCCTAATCCGCTTTGCGGCTACTAATCGATGGTGGTATTGTATTCACACACGTGGAACTAACAGGGGTCCCAAGATGTATCCGATGCGATTTGATCCTTGAACTTTGGCTTTCACTTGCAGCCCAGCCAGCCAGATCCCTTGCTTTGGCATTCTGTGGAAGTGGAGCTCTCAAAAATTCGTCAAAGTTCAAAAGACCATGTAGGTTATTCAATAGTACTTCATTACATGTTCATAAAAAATAGCTTTGTATTTGAGGTCTTCTAAGGCAGATCAACTCATGTTCATTTACCTTCTAAGAGGTGAAACATCAATTCAATCTGAGCCGTTGAATTTTGAAAAAAAAATAAGAATACAGTATTACCTCAACCAATATAGAAATGATTTAATTTCTAAATCTGTCGCATGCATCACTTTTCATAACTAATTGATTTCTTACCAAATTAGATATTATAATAATTAATAATTATAAGAGAGCTTTTACCTCCTAGAGGGTAGAAGAACAATTTTTTTCTCGAGATTTGTGTAATTAGACGGCCCATATTTATTTCGGTCTACCATAGAATTTGCCTTGTATTTTCATCTCCTGGCTAAAACAGAGCTCGGAAACCATGCAAAATCTGATCAGGTTAAAAACAGACAGTCTGAGGTAGACAGATCACCCCAACCTCGGCGACCGGGGGTCCAGTAAGATGACAGGCCTGAAACTTCGATGGCTGTCTCTACCCTCTAGTCCCTGTTAACAGCACTTTAGGCACCGCACTTTGGAAGCAAGAAGTGACTGTATCGGACCTTTAACTTTCTGTAGCTATCTTTAGCTTCTGCGATTAGTTACAGAGAGGAATGTTCTCATCTTTACAGAAGTCAATAGGGTAAAATAGCAAATTCTATAGTTGAGTTTATCTTTTGACATTCGTTTTGAGCAGCTAACTCTAGCATTTTGGGTAAACACATCACCTTGCAAGTAAGAAATTCATGTCCATCAGCTCCAAACGTCCGGCGCTGTAATTTGCAGGTGTAACAGTGTTGCTAAAGAAATTGAATTCACTACATCTGGTAAATCATACTCACTTCCACGTTATAAAAGAAAAAGTCCAATGATAGGGTAATTACATGTTTGTTCATCTCGCTCCATTTTTTAACCACTCCAGTTTCTTTGCATCAGAATGTTCTGAACTGACACAAGTCACAGTCTGTAAATGTAATGCCAACAATCATATGACCAGCTTTCGATCACTGTACCTTCAGGAATTCATGAACTGGATCTATCCAAGTAGTACTACGTAAAAGGTTTTCGATCGGTCATGTTCTGTAGAATTTTAAACTACTACTGCACCGAGATCAGATCTTGGCTGGAAGTAGGTCTGGAAAATGCTCTGGTGTCAGCGAACTAACGGAAGAATGAGATGTGTAAGAACATGCATCACAGCTAGAGCAGGGTACTGGTTTCATCTTATTTAGCTCGCAATAAGTCCTCGCTTACCGCTAACCATGTGCTCCATGTTGTGATCACGCCACCCATTAGCTAGGCCACCTCTCCTTGATGAGATCTAAATCCAAAACCCTCTGTGCCGGCTCTGTGTATTCCCATGATGCTTCCATCCTTAAACCTTGTGACCCATGTGTGACACCTAATCTGTCCCCTGGACTATATGCAATCCCTCTTATGATACAATTTTAACTGGAAGTGTTTGTTCATGCTCTAGCTGTACATTTGCTTGTATGACATTGACTAATTTCTGCATGACGCAACTAATTTGCTGCCTAATTTGACATAATCTCATTAAGCCTGTAAATTTATAATTCATACACAATCTCGAAGATGAATAGGTACCCAACGGTGGGTTTAATTAGCTTAGCACAATTATTATCAGAGACATGTCCCTGTTCTTGTTAAAAGTTTCAGTTTTTCACTAGAGCCTACTCTTCTGTTACTTTCCAGCGATTGTCAACCATTTTGCATGGTTAAGTTGGTAATATTTTATCTAGGCTATTATGCTAGCCTTTACTCCTTTACTGCATGTGCCCGCAAAGATTCCTGGCTTATTCTACCACACATGCTAATGTTCTTTAGTCCCAACACTCCTTTGATGCCGATCATGAGTTCACAGGCAGTGATAAGAGTTTGCCGGTTCTTGTTTCTGCTGCGCCCCTTTCAGTTTCTTAGGGAAGTTAGGCATGTGATGTGAACATGCTCTTTGGACTTTGGAAAACAGTAAGCTAAGCATATAAATTCCGATTAACCCAAAAGGAAAAATAATGATTTTACAGATGGCTTCCAGTTGTTTGGTGCTCATCCATGTGAATTACCAGGGAGAAGCTTTGTGTTGTGTAGCTAGTGGCTACTCCGCTGGGCCTTCCTTAAGTTCAGTTCTTTATCCAAGCACAATTTCTTCTCGGATGACCCACTGTAATATTCAGTAATGGACAGATCGTGGGAATGCGTATAAAATTTGCAGTGGAACACGCCACAGACAAAAAATATTTTAACACGCATGGTAGTAGTAAGACCTCAAGGCAGTATATGTACAGTTAGCTGGAGCAGACTGCTGCTGTAAGTTTGTGCAGATCTGAGACGAGTGCTGGTAATGAGGAATGGAGGATAGATAAAGTTTCTATAGGAAATTGTTAGCCAGATCATGTGTCTCAGAAGGTTGGTTTTTCACCTGCAACACTGCTGCTTGATTTTTCCCTTCTTGGATAATAGACAAGTGCAACACTGCTGCTTGATGACACATGTTGATTTATTAAAGGTGTATTAATCTGTTACTCTATGAAATTTCAATTATATTACTCTCACCGCACAGTAAACTTGGACCAATTTTTGCACAGAACCTGCCCTGAATCAGTGCAGAAGCACAGTCGTCAGAAATATTTGGAAGGTAAGTAACCTCAGAGGAGAAGAACATGTCAAAGGAATAGTACAGTAAACAAACACCAGGAGCAGCCGCTGTTAACTTCTGACCACCCTGCATAAGTGCAGTACAAAAGAACAAACTTTCACAGGCCCTAGAACACCGTACTTAACAAAGGATAAAGTTCAAATTACCGAATAAGTACAGACGTATTCTCTCGGGACCCGAGGAGGAACGGATGTTTTCCACTCATCTCCTAAACTGAGGACAGCGGCAACCAATTAAGGATGGGTGAATTTGATACGTGTCATTACAATTTTGTGAACTTTGAAATATGTTATTTATGTGTCAATAACAGATAAGCCTCTACAAGCGAATGACACGTGAATTCGAATGACATATTTTAAATTTCACAAAATTGTAATGACATGTATCAAATTAATCTATTAAAAATTCAGAATCACACCACATGGCGACCATGAGTACATCAACTAGGGATAAACATTTCTGAATGATGGCATCGACTGGGCTCCATGCCATCTTCCTTCCACTTCTGTCTTCCACTTGATTTAAAAACTGCAGTTGTTCCTTACTGATCTAAAACTTCAAGAGCCAAATTTTGCATCTTCAAAGCAGAAGAAACACTGAAACAGCTCTGAATTCTAACTTTAAGTCTTTGCAAGTGACAGTTTTGCTCTGTTGGTACAGTTAAAATGACATTTGAATTTGCAGAAAAGTGAAAATTTTCAAGCTCCACTGATCGTGCACGAATCCAGAAGTCAAATCAACGGTAGACACAGTAGCTTGATAGCACAAGCGACTGTAGTCTGTACCTAATCAAATCCAGTTTTATTGAAAAAGAATATCCTTCAAAAGCTAAGCTAACCTACTGCTAAGCTGCTCCTCATTTGGATCCAGATCTCTAAAGCCTTTGAGCTATAAACAAATCGTGGGGTCTCGCCCTCTACATTCCCAAGGCAACAAGGAGGCGCCACCATTCCAGCCTCCGGCTGCCTCTGCACACGCCAAACCACCAATGCCTCCACGCTTGCGCGCCACCAGAGCGAGGCTTCTTGCTCTGCTCGCGTGCGTCTGCGCGGCGTTGCTCGTGCCGTGCCACTGCGTCAACGAGCAAGGCCAGGCGTTGCTGCGATGGAAGAATTCGATGAACGCGACGGGAGGCGCCGCGCTCAGCTCGTGGAAGGCGTCGGACGCGTCCCCGTGCCGGTGGTTCGGCGTGTCGTGCGACTCGCGCGGCGACGTCGTGTCGCTGAGCGTCAAGTCGGTGGACCTCGGCGGGGCGCTGCCGTCGGACCTGCGTCCGCTGCGTGCTTCGCTGAAGACGCTGGTGCTCTCCGGTACCAACCTCACCGGCGCGATCCCGAAGGAGCTTGGCGACCTCGCCGAGCTTACCTCGCTTGACCTCAGCAAGAACCAGCTGTCCGGCGCGATCCCGGCGGAGCTGTGCCGGCTCGGGAAGCTCCAGTCGCTGGCGCTCAACACCAACTCGTTGCGCGGCGCCATTCCCGACGACATTGGCAACCTCACGAGCCTGACGTACCTCACCCTCTACGACAACGAGCTGAGCGGCGTGATCCCGGCGAGCATCGGCAGTTTGAAGAAACTGCAAGTGCTGCGCGCCGGCGGGAACCAAGCGTTGAAGGGCCCGTTGCCACCGGAGATTGGCGGGTGCACTGAGCTCACCATGCTCGGCCTCGCTGAGACCGGCATGTCCGGGAGCCTCCCGGACACGATCGGCCAGCTGAAGAAGATCCAGACCATCGCCATCTACACTGCAATGCTCACCGGCTCGATCCCCGAGAGCATCGGCAACTGCACGGAGCTCACCAGCCTGTACTTGTACCAGAATTCCCTCTCCGGCCCAATCCCGCCACAGCTCGGCCGCCTGCGCAAGCTGCAGACGGTGCTCCTGTGGCAGAACCAGCTCGTCGGCACGATCCCGCCGGAGATCAGCAACTGCAAGGAGCTCGTGCTCATCGACCTGTCGCTGAACATGCTCACGGGCCCCATCCCCAGCAGCTTCGGCACGCTGCCTAACCTGCAGCAGCTGCAGCTCAGCACGAACAAGCTGACCGGCACCATACCGCGGGCGCTCTCTAACTGCTCGTCGTTGACGGACCTCGAGGTGGACAACAACGAGCTGACGGGGGAGATCGACATTGATTTCCCGAGGCTGCGCAACCTGACGCTGTTCTACGCGTGGCAGAACCGGCTCACCGGCCCCGTGCCGCCAAGCCTGGCGGAGTGCGAGGGCTTGCAGTCGCTGGACCTCTCCTACAACAACCTCACCGGCCCTGTGCCGAGGGAGCTGTTCGCGCTGCAGAACCTGACCAAGCTGCTGCTGCTCAGCAACGAGCTCTTCGGGTTTATTCCACCGGAGATCGGCAACTGCACCAATCTATACAGGCTACGACTCAACGACAACCGGTTGTCCGGGACGATCCCTGCGGAGATCGGCAAGTTGAAGAACCTCAATTTCCTTGACTTGGGCAACAATCGCCTAGTCGGCCCCTTGCCGGCAGCGATGTCGGGGTGCAGCAACCTCGAATTCATGGACCTGCATTCCAATGCTCTGTCCGGCACGTTGCCGGACGAGCTGCCACGCAGTCTCCAGTTCGTGGACATATCCGACAACAAGCTCACCGGGCTACTGGGCCCCGGCATTGGGTCGCTGCCGGAGCTGACGAAGCTGAACCTCGGGAAGAACCGGATCTCCGGCGGCATACCGCTGGAGCTCGGTTCTTGCGAGAGGCTCCAGTTGCTGGACCTGGGGAACAACGCGTTTTCCGGCGGCATTCCTCCGGAGCTTGGGAAGCTTCCCTCACTGGAGATTTCGCTTAACCTCAGCTGCAACCGTCTCTCCGGGGAGATTCCGTCGCAGTTCGGCGAACTCGATAAGCTCGGCTCCCTCGACTTGTCGCACAATGAACTCTCCGGCAGCCTAGCGCCTCTCACAAGGTTGGAGAACCTGGTCACGCTCAACATCTCCTTCAACACGTTCTCCGGTGAGCTCCCAAACACGCCTTTCTTCCAGAAGCTTCCGCTCAGCGACATCACGGGCAACCACCTGCTTGTCGTCGACGCCGGGGCCGACGCGGCCTCCCGGCGCGCGTCCATCTCGGCGCTAAAGCTGGCCATGACGATCCTCGCCGTGATGAGCGCGCTCCTCCTCCTAGCGGCCACTTACGCGCTAGCGCGCTCGCGTCGCCGCGACGGCACCATCCACGGCACCGAGGAGGCCTGGGAGGTGACACTGTACCAGAAGCTGGACTTCTCCGTGGACGACGTGGTGCGCGCGTTGACGTCGGCTAACGTGATCGGCACGGGAAGCTCGGGCGTGGTTTACCGGGTGGAGCTCCCCAACGGGGATTCGCTCGCCGTGAAGAAGATGTGGTCGTCGGACGAGGCCGGCGCGTTCCGCAACGAGATCTCGGCGCTGGGCTCCATCCGGCACCGCAACATCGTGCGGCTGCTCGGGTGGGGCGCGAACCGCCGAACCAAGCTGCTGTTTTACACCTACCTCCCCAACGGCAGCCTCAGCGGGTTCCTCCACCGCGGCGGCGTGAAGGGCGCCGCCGACTGGGCGCCGCGCTACGACATCGCGCTCGGCGTCGCGCACGCCGTGGCGTACCTGCACCATGACTGCTTGCCGGCCATCCTGCATGGCGACATCAAGGCCATGAACGTCCTGCTCGGCCCCCGGAACGAGCCGTACCTGGCCGACTTCGGTCTCGCGCGCGTCCGGTCTGGCGCCGTCGCTTCCGGCTCCGCCAAGCTGGAGTCGTCCAAGCCACGGATCGCCGGATCATATGGCTACATCGCTCCTGGTAAGAATTTTTGATCGAATCGTGAAAGCTTCTCGTCATGGAAGAAAAGAAAATTTTCTGATATTTATATTCTTCGTGATCATGTGACAGAGCACGCGACCATGCAACGGATCACGGAGAAGAGCGACGTGTACAGCTTCGGCGTGGTGCTGCTCGAGATTCTCACGGGAAGGCACCCGCTCGATCCGACGCTGCCGGGCGGCACGCACCTGGTGCAGTGGGTGGGGGAGCACGTGCAGGCCAAGCGCAGCACGGCGGAGCTCTTGGACCAGCGGTTGCGGGGGAATCCGGAGGCGCAGGTGCAGGAGATGCTGCAGGTGTTCGCGGTGGCCCTGCTCTGCATCGCGCACCGCGCAGACGACAGGCCGGCGATGAAGGACGTCGTGGCGCTGCTCAAGGAGGTCAGGCGGCCGGCCGAGACCGGCGAGGTGAAAGAACAGATATCGTGCAACGCCGCCGCCGCCGGCACGCCCCTGGCTGCACAGCAGACGCAGCGGTCGCCGGGCCGGAGCCCGGTGCCGAAGGGCGGCTCGTCCAGCTGCTCGTTCGCCATGTCCGACTCCTCTAGCTGAACTACTCATCGAAGTGCTGATAGGTATAGCAATTAGCAGGGAATTAGCAAGCACCGGAAAGCGTGGAATTTTGGACGTGTAATAAGCTAGTGTGATTAGTGTATCAGTAAGTAGTTTATTGTTGATTATATCAGATTATAACTTGTAATTCTGTATTCCAGATGTATCTGTACTTGTAAATTAATTAATGAAAACCAATTTAAGTGGACAAAAAAGGATACGGCCTTGAATCAAAATTAGAAGTATCAGTTACTTGAATCATAGAGCAGAGAAAATTGAGAACTCCACGAATAGGAGCTCGTTCACTGAAGGGGCGATTGGTTTGCCGCACCATGCCCAGCCAGGTGCGCGTGTGCATTGCTGCGGTGCTCTCGGCCAGGCTACGCACGTGCAACGTCCGCCTCGCATGCGTGCGTGCAAAAAAAACATGTCCGACCTAGCTCGCGGGGAACGGAATTTGATTTCGTTTCTCCGGAGCCTGGCTCGTGACTAGCGCACTAGCACCTGGCTCCCGAGAAACACGCCTGGTGGAGCTCGTAGGTGAACCAACCACACCCTGAGTCGTTCTTGTATTTGGGCCGAATTGTGCAGTAAAAAAGGTCAGGGCCTAGAAAACACGAATGGGCCGTGTATTAGGCTAAACCAATATAGAGGCTCAAAAGGCTCCTTCAACCAGCCCAAACCTTTCTGTTGATGTCGAAATCGGGTCCGGATCAACACATCACTCGCACATCCGTGTGCGAGAACGTCGACGTTTTTTCAACGCTGGGTTTAGAGTAGCACCTAGACAATCTCGCCTCGAGAGAGACCCCGTCAGAGGAAGATTGTTTTAAGGATAATTCGGGCTCAGTCAGCCCAGCCGAATCGCCTTCAAATATCGTCGAGACAAAGGAAAAATAGCACAAAGATCGAGTAAGGGGATTGCGGTTTGGAAAAGAACGAAATGTAAAATCAAATTGTTTTGATGGATTGGGATGATCCTCAACTAACCATAGGCCTCTGTTTTATAGAGGAGGGATGGTCTTCTCCCGCAGAGCAACTAATCGCACGAGTTACGAAAGAAATCAGAATCAATCAGCTGAAAACTTTTGTAAATCAGCATTATCGAAGTCTCCGGTAAAGTGTCGGAGGTTCCGTCGTGTAACTCCGCGAACCCGAAAGGGCTTACCGAACATTTCGGCGAACTGCCGGACACTCCGACGGGCCGAGTGATCGAACCCGAGAGGGCTCACCGAACACTCCGGCAACGTGCCGAACACTTCGGTGGGCCGAGTGCCTGAATCCGAAAGGGCTCACCAGACACTTGGCAATGTGTCGGATACTCCGGTGGCCCTGTGATTTTTAGGTGTCAACATATGCCCTCTCTTTTTTGGTGAAGTTTCTACACCATAAAACATTTAAACACCCCAAAACCTCTAAGGGCGATGGTTTAGTATCGGCCGTTAAAGGCTCTAGGTAGTGATTCTCTGCGAACATCTTTCAACATGTATGCGTTTCTGGCGATGACTTTTACTATTCGACAATTCGCTCACCTGAAAAGTTTTGACTTTCACCTTCTTATTGTAGGCTCTAGCAACTCTAGCCTTGTCTCTCTCAATTTCTTTCAAAGCATTTAAATGCTTATCGGTGACCTCATCGATATTGTCCAGCATTAGAGTTCTGTACTTATCGGTGGATAAATCATTTTGTTTGGCTAACCTTAGAGCTTTTAGATTTGCCTCAACGGATAAAACGACCTCTTGTCCACACACAAGTTCATAGGGCATTACCTTAGTTACCCTATGCTTAGATATCTGATAAGCCCACAATGCTTTCGATAAGACTTCATGCTATCTCTTGGGACGGTCTTCTATCTTTTTCTTAATGAGTTTAATCAATGTTTTGTTATTAGACTCGGTCTGACCATTGGCCTGAGCATAATATGGAAATGAATTGAGTATCCTTCCGCAAGATTCAGCAAACTCTTTAACATGACCGAACGTAAAGTAAGTATCCGGGTCGGCAGTTAAAGTTTGAGATATGCCGAATCTATGAATAATATGCTCGGTAAGAAACTCGATTACCTCTTTATGTGTCATGTTTTTGAGAGCCACCGCTTCGGTCTATTTGGTAAAGTAATCCGTCGCGACCAACATGAAACGATGTCCCTTTGAAGATGGAAGATGTATTTGTCCTATGAAATCCAATCTTCATCCTCGAAATGGCCATGATTTTTTAATGGGGTTCATCATGGTTGCGGGTGCAAATTGAATGTTTTCAAATTTTTGGCACTCTTCGCATCCTTTGTAGTAGCGATAGCAATCGGTAATCATGGTTGGCCAATAGAATCTGGCCCTCTTCAATAACAATTTTATCTTTGGAGCCGATTGATGTGTACCACAACTGCTCTCATGAACTTCTCCTATGGCTACTCTAGCCTCGTCATCACCCAAACATTTCAAAAGCAAATCATCCCCCGTTCGTTGATATAAGTCATCATCGATCAAAGTATACTTAAAAGCCACATGTCGAACTTTCCTATCTATACTTTGGGTTGGGCTATGAATATATAAAATTATGGGTGACCTCTAATCAAGTGATTCGGTACTATCACGGTTTGACGTGTTATTGTCCGAACAGTCTAATTCCAACATCTCAAGCATCGGTTTTTTATTGACTAAAAATCTACCTTTACTAACATTGTAACTCGATGTTTGTTGAACCAACTGATTGGCCTCATTGTTTTCTAACCTAAGCACATGATGTATCTTGAATTCATCCATTCTTCTAATAATGTCTAGACATTTATCTAAGATGGCATTCAATGATCTGTCTAAGCATTGAAAATTTTCAGAAATTTGTTGCACTACTAACAATGAATCACCGAAAGCCTCTACATGCTTAACCTCATGGACTCCAACATCTCTAAACCGAACAACAATGTTTCATATTCGGCTTAGTTATTGGTGCAATCATACTTTAATCGGTTTGAGAATTTAAAGTGTGCATCATGAGAAGATACTAAAACCACACCAACACCTTGACCCTCTTTACAAATCGATCAATCAAAATATAATTTTTAAGGGGTAAAAGTAACATAAGCAACATCTAGATCATGTTCTAAATCAATCCGATGTTCAACAATAAAATTAGCAATAATTTAGCCTTTCATGAATTTCAACAATTCATCAGCCAAATCATGTTCAATCAATGCATAAGCCCATTTATCAATCCTACCACTAGAAATCAGCATATGCAACATATGTTTAACAACATCGGTTTGACAAGCAACCACACAGGTGCTAGATAGCAAATAATGTCTTAACTTGGTGCAAGCATGATACAAGAAAAAACGTAGTTTTTCAATTAGAGTGTAACTTGTTTCTGCATCCATCAACCGTCGGCTCACATAGGTGATCACGTACTCTTTTTCTTCGGCTTCTTGTGTCAAAACAGCACCAACCACATTATTTTCCGCAGCTACGTAAAGATGGAAAGGGACTCCTCCCTTAGGCGCCCTAAGCACCGGTGGCTAATACAAGTACTCTTTGATCTTCTTAAAAGTTTTTTGCTGTTTTGCCTCCCGAGTAAATTCGGCTTCATTCTTTAGCCGAAAAATAGGGGTAAATGCATTAATCTTTCTCAGAAATTTGGAAATGAATCGTCTTAAGTAATTCACTTTTTATAAGAAGCTTTGCAACTCTCTCTTACATGTAGGCGCTTGCACGTTACTATTTGCTTCTATTTTTTAGGATCTACCTTTATGTCCTTTTCATGAATTATGAAGCCTAAAAACTTTTCGGCTGATACACCAAAAAACAATGAGCGAATTCATTTTCAAACCGAAACGACGCATTCGGTCCAAGGCAAGTTGCAAATCGGTCAAGTGAGTATCTAAAGCGGCTGATTTGATCACCACATCATCTATGTAAACATTCATGGTAACACCAATCAAATCATGAAAGATAAAGTTCATGACTCTTTGATATATGGCACCCGCATTCTTTAATCCAAAAGTCATGACAACCCACTTAAACAATTCTATAAAACCGAGACATCTAAAAGCAGTTTTAGACATATCCTCTTCGGCCATGAAAATTTGGTTGTATCCCGCATTAACATCAAAAAAACTAACAACTCTATAGTCGAAAGCATCACTAATCAACACATCGGCTATGGGTATAGTATATTCATCTTTAGGAGTGGCTCTATTTAAATTTCTAAAATCAATGCAAACTCTAATCTTATTGGTGTTCCTCTTTTCTATCGGCACGATGTTAGATATCTACTCCGCATACCTGCAAGGTCTTATGAATTTCGCATCAAGTAATCGGTTAATTTCTTCCTTAATTCGATCATGCATATTCGAATTAAACCTCCTCATCGGTTGTTTAAAAAGTCTAAAATCAGATTTTATTGGAAGCCGATGTTCAACTAACTCGCGGCTCAACCTGGGCATTTTATTATAAGACCATAAAAAACAGTCCACGTATTCTTTTAATAAACCGATTAACTTCACTTTATAATCGACTTTCAGATTTTTATTAATATAAGTTGGTCTCGAATTATCATCGTTACCAAGGTTCACCTCCCCAAGAGGAGCGGCCGATGTGAATCCTTGTCCTAATATATCCATATCTTCTATTTACTCGATTGCTTCACACATATCGTTCGTATTGGACGATAGTGTTCCACTCTCTTTTGCAACCAATCAAGATTAGAATCCATTAAATCATATTATATGGTTGAGTCGATTCTCCACCGACTTTACATTGATCGGTACAAAACCATCTCTAGTTACGCTAAGAAAATTATAATCTATCGAGTCTAAACTGATCAAGCACTTGACGGCGTCATGCGGCAAAGAAGATAATTCGGCCATAGCAACACAAGCCGATGCATCCGCGTGAACCATCTCTACATCATCACCAATCCACTGTATCAAGAATTGGTGTAAGGCAGAAGAAACACATCTATTGGCATGAATCCAATCACGCCCTAAGATCAAGCTATAACTACAGCGCACATCGGCAATAAAGAAAGCGGTAGCCATGGTCTTGCTTTCAACAGTGAGTTTCATAGAAGCGACCTCTTAGCCTCGATAGGGTCTCCTCTTCCTACACCGTTCAAAGTCATGTTGGTTCAGATGAGCTCGTCATCGATCTTACCTAGGTTCTTAAACAAAGAATACGGCATTATATTAACAATAGCACCGCCGTCCACAGGCATACGAGAAATCGGTGAACCATTAATATGACCTCTCACATAGAGTGGTTTCAAATGGTTCTCCGATTCCTCGGGCTTTTCAAAGATAGCATTTTTCGGTCTAAAGTCGAATTGTGTCATGACTTTTTTCCCTCTATAAGCGAATAATGAAAAAGGATAAGCAAATAGTGTTAATGTCCATACCTTCTCAGGGCGGTGTAGGCTCGTAGTCCACGAGGCCATCGTCGTCGAACTCGAACATGTTGGCGTCTCCCGTGGGCGAGGGCGCTGTGGAGTCTTCTCCCAATACGGCGTCGGTCGAACCAAGTGGCTTCGGAGTAGCCTCCGCTTTCTCCGTCACTGGTGGAGTTGAGGCCTCAGGCTCCTTAACCCTCCACTGCTTACCTTAAGGGACCATCGGCTTGATCTCGTTGAAGACCCTATCACTCTTTTTCTCTTTTGAGTGTGGGTCAAGTAAGGCGGACACCACCTCGGTTGCGTGTACTTGGAGGAGCTTTTGCTGCTGCTAGCTTCATGGTCATGTGAAACCTTTTCGACCGGATTATCCAAAGTGATCGGTCTCCTCCGATTTTGACATCTGTTGTGCCGATTTTCACGACACCTCCGGATGCACTCTATTGATGAACAACAGTGGAGAGAGCAGGTTCATTATCTTGCTTCGAGTGCCACTCTTGCTTAGACGCGGTGGTGGAGCTCCCTCCCTGAACCTTGATTGGTCGAGAATTCGTCCGATTCGGGATAGGGTTGGAGAGCCTTGTGAAGGCGTCCCCTCGCGGTCCGTTTCACCCCGAATGAAATGGCGAGCATGGCATCGGTGGAACGGGTCTTGGCAGCATAGGCATCGGTGGCACAGGCATCTATGGTTCCATGTATGGATGCCACACCGGGAACAGTGGGCAAAGCATAGGATGGAACCATGGCGGCGGCACTCCGAAGCCACGTGGAGAAAAAAGGAGAAGGAGGCCCATGCACATTCACAGTTGATCTCATCTCCTTTCTAGTTGGGCTGCCTCCCCTAGGCGGTGATCTTGATCGCTTCATAGACCGATTATTCGAATCGGTCTTTTGATTCTTGTACTTAGCCATGAGCCAGTCAAAGTCGCTTTTAGGCCCCATCTTTCGATTCGTTGTTTTACCTTGATTCACCTTTCACTTGCCCACTTCAGGCTTCTTTGGTTTTATCATCTTAAGCTGTGGAGCTTGCCCCTCGGGGCTAGAGCTTTGGATGGTGACTTTTAAAGACTCTTAACCATCAGAGGGCTTCTCGAGCACCACCTTTCTAGAGGCACCTTTCTCACTTAGAGAAACGGGCATTTCATCCTCGATGATCACGTTCTTCCCTTTGGTTGTATCGGTTTAATGAGGTCGAATCAACACTTTGGGGTTGAGTTCTAGAGTGTTGACGGGGAAAGGGTGCTTGTCAATCTGCATCTCTTTAAGACTCAATCGTCCCTCATTAAGGGTCGATTGGACCTGTCGACGAAAAATATTGCAATCATTAGTAGCATGAGAATAAAAGTTATGCCATTTACAATATGCCCTACGCTTAATCTCATCCACCAAAGGTAAAGTATATGCAATCTTATTGTATCCACCTTTGTGTAGCTCATCAAATATTCTATCACATTTGGCTACATCAAAGGTGTATTTCACATCGTCTTTCCAATTCTTATGAATCGGTTTGAGCGAATCACAAGCAAATATTTGGCCTTAGAGGGCCAAACGAACTCGACAGCCAAGATGTCATTATAATCATCATCGGAGCTATTCGAATCATATTTTACGACGTGCACGCTACGACGGATCTTATAGTCATATTTTATTTCTTTGCTTTGGCTTTCTTGAGCCGAAGCCCTTTGTTGGAGGTGGGTGAGTGTAAGAAAATCGTATCCCTCCAACTTTTCTCTAAGATGCGACCGTAAACCACTAAAATCTAGGTTGGCTAAGTCTTTTTCAAAAATTGTTAGATTAAAGCATCGGTTCTTAATATTTCTAAACCGCCAAAGATAGTCAACGACGGGTTTCTCTTTCCCTTGCCGAACCGATGTCAAGTGTGACAACTTTAATTCGTTGTCCTCAGAATAAAAGTGATCATGAAACTTGTGTTGTAAAGACTCCCACGTGTATATGGACCCCGGGGACAATGATGAAAACCAAGAGAAAGCGGTTCCGGTTAGTGACAAAGAAAACAATCATACTTTCAAAGCCTCACTAAAACTCGCTTCTTCTAGTTGTGCTACATATTGGCTAACGTGTTCTCAAGTGGTTTTGCTATCTTCATCATTGAATTTGACGAAGTCAGGAACACGTCATCCGACGGGATATGAGACCGAATCAAAGTATGCGGGGTACGGTTTTTTGATAAATCCGGTCATTTCCCTTGAGGTCTACCCCTAGAGTCTCACAAAATTGTTTGTTTAAGTCCTCCTTAATGCGAGCCATACACTCATCTATATTTGCTATAGCTGGCCTAGTGAATGTGCCCGGTGGCGAGGGATGTGTGCTCGTTTTTATGGCGCTAAACAATTCATTATTAACGGGGCCATGAAGGATACCTGTACCGCTAGGTGAGATAAGTGGTGTGCTATACGCGACGATACAGTAAGGAGGAACAAAATTAGTCAATTCATTCAATCGGCTAGTGGCCGGATTACGGATGCCAGTAATTGGCTCTATGCTAGCGGGAGACACTACCAAAGTACTAGTTTGCGCATGAGACGAAAAACTAGTTTGCCCACTAAACGAGTTCAACGGCATGCCATACGAAGGTTGTTCTACACTTGATGTATTAGGCGCCGATGCACTAGTAGTAGGATCTACATGAGCAACATAAGACGATGATGCAATACTAATATTTTTAGACTTAGACAAGTTTTCTTGGATCATGCGTTGCATATCATTCGTCAAGATCTTTTTCATATCGGCAAAGTAATACGAGAGGTCTTCAAAAGTAACAGGAGGGTACGAAGATGTCTTTACATTGGCAGCACCCATGGTCGCGTCGTCGTCGACGACCGGAAGAACGGGCTCTTTTACTTGTGGGATCGCACCTTAACGGTCCTTTTTGAAACACGTCAAGTACTCCTGCAGCTCAGCTCCTCGCGCGCCTCTTCGGCGGCCCTTCGGAGAACACCTTGCGTCGGGCAACTCCTCCAAGAATGGAATGATGATGTTTATCGTGGAGATCTCGGAGGTTATGGTGAAAACAACGATTTGATTTGTGCAACCGGAATCACTTGTCTCTAGCGGAGTCACCAAAAAGTGTGTAACGCTAAAATCGAGTCCGGGCCAACGCACCGCTCGCACGTCCATATGCGGAAACGTCGACGTTTCTTCAACGTCGAGTTTGGAGCAGCACCTAGAAAATCTCGCCTTGAGAAGGACCCATCGGAGGAGGATCGTCTTAGGGATGATCCGAGGTCGATCAGGTTAGCCAGATCATCTTCAAACGTCGTCGAGACGAAAGAAGAACATCACGAGGGTTGAGTAAAGGGATTAGGGTTTAGAGAAGAACGAAATGTAAAGACAAATTGTTTTGATTGATTGGGATGAATCCTCAACCGATTATGAGCCTCTGTTTTATAAAGGAGGGATGGTCTTATTCTGCAGGATAACTAATCCTATGAGTTAGAAAAAAAATTAAAATCAATCAATTGAAAACTTTTTTAATTCAGCATTATCGGAGTCTCCGATAAAGTGTCGGAGGTTCCGTCGTGTAATTCTTCGAACTCAAAAGGGCTTATCGGACACTCCGGTGATGTACTGGACACTCCGGTGGGTTAAGTGTTTGAATCGAGAGGGCTCACCGAACACTCTGGCAACGTGTCGGACACTACGGTGAGCCGAGTGCTCGAACCCGAGAGTGCTCACCAGACACTTCAACAATGTGCCAGACACTCCGATGGCTCGAGTGTTCGAACCTGAGAGGGCTTATCGAACACTCTGACAATGTGTCAGATACTCCGGTGACCTTGTGATTTTTTGATGTAACACTTTCCTCTCTCAAGCAACCCAATACAGGCCAGCGACCCGCCGTTGTGCCCTTTTGGCCCAAGATAACTCCCCTGCGGCCCGCTCGTACCGTCACGTGTATGTGGGGTCGTGTTACCTTTCTAATGGGTACATGCGGCCCATCTACGTACAGCCGCTCTCCTTTAGATGGGCTAAATTCAGTTCTGTTGGGCCTCACGTCAATTTTAGGCCTCCCTTTGACTCCACTATCTTGGACCGATTTAACAGCCGAGTTTGCTGCTGTATGGGTAGGCCCAAGTTTTAATTAAACTGATTTTAAACTTCAAATCGATTTTTCTCTTAAATTATATCTATTTTTAATCTGTCTGAAACGTTATATTCTTTATATTAATCGATTTTTGTTATAAATCTCTGTACACTGATGAGCAGTCCATGGGTTTTGCTGCCCTTCTTTGTCAGGGATGTGGAAAGCTGACGCCGCACCGCACGTCTTTGCCCAGTGCTTCCTTCTATGGATGCCATCGATCGATCTCGTCGTCTCCAGGTGCTCTCCTGATTGGAAGGATCGTGAGTCGTCTACAGGTTACATGTGGGCGCGTCACCTTGCTTTCTACTAGCTTGTGAGGAGCATGTTCTTGTGCGCCATTAGCTACGTACGAACTTATTCTATCGTGGTTTAGATCTGTACTGTTGTGTAAGTATGGTTGATGAGCTCGTCGGGTCAAGGGAGGTCAGTTCCGGATCCTCCGGCGACGTTCGCCTCTGGCGCTACGGTGCTGTCGTACGCCATCACCGGCGGCGTGCCGCCCGTCTCGTCTCGGGGAACGTAAGAGCAGCTCGCGGACGCCTCCACCTGCTCCTGCGTCGCAACCGCCATCGGCATGGCCTCATCCATTGGCAGGAACTGGTCGTCCGGGCCCAGAGCCAGGCAGTGCTGCGGCGGCAAGAAAGAAGAAGAACACACGTCAGCTCGCCGTAGTCACCTCCGTCGTGCCGCCGCCACTGGCCACGGAACCGAACGGCCGATCGATGCTCACCTGCATGAGAGGGAAGGGCGTGGCGGGGATGAGCGTGGAAAGCAGTTCCGTGCAGGTGTACTCCTCCCGCCACGCGTCGGCGTCCGCCTCGCCGCCGGCACCGGGCTCGCCGAGCAGCCCTGCCACCTGGGAGGGCGCGTCGTACATGCCCTGGTCCCTGAACGAAATTAACAAACGGATCGGTGACTCCACGCGTAACGCGATCGACGTGGTGCTCATCAGCGGCACGTACCTGAGGTAGATCATCGGGTCGGACGAGCCGAACATCTGGTGGCCGGGGCTCGACCCCTCGTCGGCGGCCCACAGCGCGACGTCCCCAGCGAACGCCGCCATGCCCTCCACCTGCTCCGCCGGCTTCACGAACATCTGCGCGGCGTCCTTCACCCCTGTTGCCGTGGCGTCGAAGGGGGCCATGTGACTGCTCAACAAGTAGTTCTGCCAGTTTCATTGGGCACTGGTTAATTAGGCCGCAGTTCATCACTGAAATATCGTTCCGTTTCAGACGCGCATGATCAGATCAAGTCCGGTTTGCAGTAACCCGTAGCAGGGCAGCGTGCAGTACCTTTCTTTCGACGACACGGGCGAGCACCTCCGTCTGGAACTTCTCGCACCCGTCGATCTCGCTCGTGGAGCCGAGCGTGGCGAGGTCTGCAGGCTCGAAGAGCCTGCAGCAATGAACATGAGCGCATGGCTTGGAGAATTGCAAGTGTTATGGCTATGTTGGTTAAAGCTTTTGCTAGACTGACCTAAGGCGTTCTTCGGAGACATGAAGCTGCTGCTGACAGGAATATATCTCCTTCTGAATCTCCTGCAATGGACCAAGCCAGTTGGGGTTTTTGCTCCCCGTTTCAGGGTCAACAAATTGAGATACCAGCTCTGGACAAAGATGAAATCCTCACCTCGATTTTCTCGTTGAGTGCCCCCGGGCTGCAAGTTTTAAAAAATGGAACGCGATCGATTAAGATATGAGGTAGATTCATGCTTCTTTTTCGTATAAAATTGAGCTAAGGAACGTGATCGTATGAACTGGTACTCGTATACTGACTTGGCCAGTTGTGTCGCTACGTCACCCTCGCGCTTGAGCCGCTGGAGCATGCTGATGAGATACTGCACTGAGTTCCAATGCGATGAGTTTTATTATTATTATTAGAGTAAATTTCACAAAACTACAACTAATTAGTCAAAATTATCACAAAATTACAAATTTAACATACAATTTCACAAAACTAAAGATTTAAAGAAGTATATCACGAAACTACATATATTTGTGAGTGATGTATCATAAAACTACATTATTTATGATTTTTTAAATCTGTAATTTTGTGATATATTACTCACAAAATATGTTGTTTTGTGATATAATTCTTTAAATATGTAGTTTTGTGATACATGTGTGCATTAAATCTGTAGTTTTGTGAAATACTTTTTTAAATATATAATTTTATGATATTTTTGGCAAGCTAGCTGTAGTTTTGTCAAATTTACTCTTATTATTGTTATCGTCGTCAATGAAACAGAACAGGAAGAGAGTTACAGAGATGAGCCAGCTTGTGCCTTACGATCCGCTTACCTCTCTATTTTGAATGGCCCTGCAAAGATTTCAGACAACCACGGATGAACGATAATAACAACGACTCATAAAGAGATATTTGAGGATTCGTCGACCACTCACTCTCCCCTGTCGTGCTCCGAGAGGTTCATGTACCGCAGCACCACGTCCTCCACCCTGCAACGCATGCAAGAACAGCAGCAAGCAGAGCCGAGAATCGATCAGAGACGCGCGCGCGTCGGGAAATCCTGGGTCGGAAAACGTCAGCCAGAGATTCGTTCGGGTACCCGTGGCGGCCGGAGAAGTGGCTGAGGCGGCCGGACGGCGAGAACATGAGGAGCGCGACGTCGATGTCGCAGAGCACGGAGAGCTCGTACGCCTTCTTGATGAGCCCGTTCCGGCGCTTGGAGAAGGTCACCTGCCGGTTCGTGTTGTTCTCGATCCTCTTGATCGGCAGCTTCACGCGCCCCATCGCGTCGATCGGCGAGGATCGGGAGCACATACGCCTGCCTACTCGCCGGTGGACGACGCGGCACGGCGGGGAAAGTGATGGCGCGTCGGACCTCGGAGGGAAGTTATAATGCTCGAACGGAGGCGGTGGTCAGGACGGAGATGCGGAGGCTCTGCCCGGGTCGGAGGGGAAGGAGCGTGGCCACCAGGTGCGCGATCCACAGCGAACGGGCCGGAGCGGTCCTAGGGGCGGGAATGGCGGGGAGAATATGCTGACGACGTCGTGCACGCGTTTCCTTCCAGGAGAGGCTATGAGCACTCCCACAGCTCCCCGCCGCGCTCTTATAAAATGGCGCGCGCGCGTCGTCTTCAACCACCGTGGTTAGGTCAGAGCGTCACAGCCAACTGGGTTACGATCGATCGATCTCCATGAGAGGTACGCGTACTTCAGTTATGGTTTCTGTGCAATTTTTTTTTAATAAGTCGTATTAACATTTCTCAACTATTGCGGTAGTACTTTGACTCTCTCATTTGTTTTTCCTCTCTGAACGGTTTTAAGGACGATTTTATCCTACGTGACAGAGTGACGTGTATGTAAAGATGACTCACCGTTCAGTGGCAATATGTGACTATTCACTTGGTGTTTTTCGTTGACATGGACTGTTGATGTGGCATATTCTGTTGACGTGGAAACCCGATTTAGTCTGGTTTTATTTTAAATTAGAAAACATATACTTAATAATCTAAAACAATTATAAAACATTGCGGAGGTTTAAATCATTTTACAGAGAACAAATTTGTTTGAGGACCAATTTCAAATTCAAACACATTTTATTTTACAAATTTAGAAATAGAAATAACCATAAAAAATTCCATACAACAAAATTTTATATTTTTTCTCTAAACTCATGTAATTCCAAGTATTTTCATTGTTTCACATCCATTTTCTTTAGAAATTTAAAAATTTCACATTTTGAACTTGAATTCAAATTCAAAAATTCAAGCAGTGAGCTGAGTCATTGTCTCTGTTATAAATCTGTTTTTCGAAAAAGTTGTTTCTCACGAAGAGATATATCATATTGAAATTTTCAAATTCATTGAAGTTCGAAAAATTATGTTTTCGAAGCAAAACAGAAGG
>BCLG01001130.1:109854-124218 GCA_001602295.1 Zoysia matrella | reverse complement strand
CTGGTGCTGAGCGGCGCGGCCTACGCGGCCATGGCGCTGGGCGCCGGCGACGCCGCAGCCAGGCTCAGGGAGCGCCGCGTCGTCGACGTCGAGTACAAGAGGTTGGTAGCTCGCTCGCTGTCTACGCGCGTCGGTGCCGTGCTGTAGCACGGTGTCGGCTGCACTGCGCTTCGCTATCTCGTGACGGTTTGTTTTTGTCTGGGAGAATAACGGCTGAATTTCGATTCGTGCGCTTCCTTGGTGCAGGGTGCCGTGCCAGTACCCGGACCGCAACCTGTCGATACGCGTCGAGGAGAGGAGCCGGCCGCCGAGCAACCTCGCCATCAGGTTCCTCTACCAGGGCGGCCAGACCGACATCGTCGCTGTCGACGTCGCAACGGTAAACCAATTCCCCCGCTTTTATCTATAGTACCGTGTTCTTTTTTTTTTCAAACAAGTTTGGATTTCAATCGAGGTCAGCACACAACAAGCAACGTTCAAATTCGTGTTTTAAGTTCGAATCCATGATACGGGGAGGACGGAGGAGCGTTTGCCTGATGTCGCGTGGCGTGTTCTTTTGACCAGGCGGGCTCTTCGAACTGGCGGTTCATGACGCGCGACCACGGGCCGGCGTGGAGCACGAGCCAGGCGCCGGCGGGGCCGCTGCAGTTCAGGCTGGTGGTGACCGGCGGGTACGACGGCAAGTGGGTGTGGGCGGAGGGCGAGGTGCTGCCGCGCCGGTGGGAGGCCGGACGGGTCTACGACGCCGGGGTGCAGATCGCCGACGTCGCGCAGGAAGGGTGCGACCCCTGCGACACGCAGGAGTGGCAGTGACACAGCCCGCATTTGGGATTGTACAGTTTTTTTTTGGCTTTTTATTTTTTTTCTGTTTCTTCTTCGTTTTCTGTTTGTTTTCCAAGCCATCTTCGTTTGGACGGATGGAAATGGAATGATGGATGAGTCCACGAGTCAAATGTGCCGTTGCAACTGGTTTCAGCTTTGTTGTTTTCTCCACTCGTCGCGCGCTGACGCGCAGATTTGTGGTGTGCGTGCGCCCGTTTCAGTTGGGGTCGCCATGATGGTTTCGGCGGTCAACGACGAGTCCGTCCACTTCGGTTCCGCGTGCGTGCGTCCTGCGTCGGGAGCCACTGGTTTGTTTTCTAGCGGATGGAACAGAATGGGCAGTGACGCCGTTGTTACGACCTGGGAACTTTCGGCAGGTTCCCAGGTCCCAGCACAGTACTCGTCAAAACTGGTTCGTTTCTTTGTTCAAAGTTCTCGAATTTTTTTTTTAAAAAAATTCGAGTAAATTGAAAAATCGCAAATTCGAAAGATGGTAAGCTAAAGAAAACAGAGAGTTTAACATAGCATTTCCGTCACATAATTAAATTTTCATTCAACCTTAATACGGATCCGTGGTGTATCATTTAAGGTTGAATTTTCTGAGACCTTAAAAGGGATCCGTGGTTTCTAAACCGATCCGTTTTAAGGCGTACCACAAAACCGTTAAGGTTTCTAAACCGATCCAATTTTTTGAGACCGTGGTGTATCATTTCATTTAGTAAATAAGTGTTTTATATTTTCAGCTATCTATATTTGATCATTCGTGCTAGTTAAACAAAATTATAAAAAATTATTTATTTTATTATGAAATAATTTATTATTAAAAAATTAAGCATGACCTTTTTGTTTTTTGTATTTTCATAATTTTTTAAATAAAATAAATAGTCAAATATCAAAATTTAAAAGTGAAAAATATCTTTTATTTTATAACGGAGAGAGTATAAAACTGTTTGGCAAATGTCCATATGTTGCCACACCATGAGTGCGATGGCACCAAAGGTGTGGCTATGGAATCGTCCGCCAGAGTTTTGATGTTGTTCGGCATGTAAATTGAACTGGATAGCTACTGACTTGTCGAACCTTGCTGCAAGTATGGCAGCAAATCAAATCATGACTGAAGTTACGATGTCGAAGCTGTGGCGTGGTGTGACAAGTTATGAATGTCATCCAAACATTCCCTACATCTGAATTGTCTCGAAATTAACCTGTGACAAGCTCAAAAAATGAAGTCTGTCACATCTCGGGTTGTCAAGTCCATGCTCCACGTTCCAACAGCGTCAGTGGCGCGTTATTTTCTCCTACTCGTGTGGTGCGACCACTAGGTTTACGTTCGTAATCATGAGCAATTAGTTCAAGCTGCCGCTAATGACGTTCTCTAGACCTAACGACCAGCGTTTGACTCGTAGGGATCATGTACTCTGGTTACTCGACGACTCGTACTCGTACACGTGGGCTAAGACCCCGAGGAGTTAAGGGGTCGGACGATGGCGCACGAACCCGCGGTCCGACCCCCGAGGCGACGGTCTACGAAAGACAAGTCTTAGCCGCATTAAGACGCACGGTGACGCCGACCTCCGAGAGCGACTCCCGGGGACTGACCCCTAGGGATAGGTACGGCGTTATGTCATATTTACTCCGATGGCCAACCGTCAACCGCTCTGACGGGACGGGACGGGTTTCACTACGACGATACTTCAGTTGAAGCCGCAGAGCCAGACGGGCCGCGGGAGTCAACGGATAAGACCTAGCGGCACTGTGGCTGACACTACAGTGCCGGACAGGCGCTACAGTGTCCGCCGCTGCGTGCGACGCGACGGGCCACGCCCGCGCGTGGACATAACGAATGATGGCAACGACAGTGGAGGACCCACCTGTCAGCGAGACAGCAAGATCACGTAGGGCCCATCATCTTGTAACCTCGGACCGCTCTATATAAAGGGGGGCCCGGAGAGCGATAGAAGAGAGAACAACGAATACAGAAAAACCAAAGCCCAGAGCCCTTGCGCGTAACCGTCTACGTGCAAGCAACCCCACGAATACGTGCATCGAGCACCCACGATCTTGGTGTCAGATCCTCTCCCGAAAAGAAAATCTGACCCTTTGTACTCTCTCATCGAGATAAACTACCTCCTGGACGTAGGGTATTACACCGTTTGAGGTGGCCCGAACCAGGTAAAAATCCATTTGAGTCTTTCGTAGACTAAGCCACATTGAATACGAAGGCACACCATCCCCTCGATCGTTTTTCGTACTGTGCTGGTGGTCAGAACACCGACATGACTCTTCTCGCTTCGATCAGCAGAGCGTGGGTGCATACTTTCGGCTGCTTCGGTGGTTCCCAGCATAGTAGTCTAAGTTTACAAAACCAGTCAAAACTGAAAAACAAAGAAGGTTCAGCCCAGTTTCTTCGGCTCCGTTCGCCTACAGTGGCTAGTGGCTACATAAGTCAGGAAATAATCTTTCGGTGAGGTGATAACTATCAATTTGGTGGAGTCGACTCTCACGATCTGACTACAAACGAACAAGTCGTGTGCGTCTTAGCAATCGCAGAACCAACTCCGAATAGTTATTGACCTCGCCGCTATAATAAGATCAATCTGATCACAAAGATCAACTCCTGCAAGCAATCGAAGAACAAGTAAGAACAAGATAGGCAAACTGAAATCTCTCAAAGGTAGGGTTCTTAAAAGGTCTAACAGATGGTCGTTGGACATAACTGAAGATCAGAAATTTTGCATAAGAGCTAAACTATAATAAAAGAAAACCCAAGTGTTCCTGATGGCAGCTGAGATCTTTAAATAGGGTGGAGGACGACCAGAGGGTGCTGGAGTCATTCTCAAACCCTAAGACGCACCCCTAATAGGCTCAACTTGATACACGGGCCAATGGTCCAAGTTGAGGTGATGCAGCATCTTCTGTATAAAAATAATGATTGGCATTGACTCCGATATGATATAAAGATGGGGCTGGATCCATTCGAAAGTAGACTTCATGAGCTTTCCAGAATGTACTTAAACATACAAATTGGATTCTATATGAAGTCGTGGCTTCCGTTGCAAGTTTGTACTTTTTTGCAGTCGAAATTTACAGTGTGTGAATCTTTCCATTAAAGTCCTCATCAGAAGGTATGATGTTCACATCATCCTCTCCCACTTGAACTAGAGTTATCCTCGACTCAAGTTCAGATTGCAAAAACCACTGCTCCAACATGCCCTGCTGAAATTAAGAAAGTCGGAGAATACGAGGGTATGTATGTGATCTCATCATCCTCTCCCACTTGATTTGGAGTCGTCTTACACTCAAGCACTGATTGAAAACTAGTCATACCACCGTGCGCTCTAGAAATCTCGAAAGGTGGAGACAACAGAGGTATATATGTGATGTCATCATTCTCTCCCGCTTCATTTGGAGTCGTCCTCGACTCAAGTTCAGATTAGAGAACCGCCACTCCATCGTGCCCTCCAGAAATCATGAAAGGTGACGGCCACGGAGGTATTTTGATGCGGTCTAGCGGTGCACCAAAGACATATAAGATCTCATCGTTCTCCCCTTCTTTATAGCAAGCTATACTCGGCTTGATCTAATGGTCAGCAAAATTTTTTGTTGTCATATTGGGACAAGTGATGAGCATGTAGCTAGGCACAACAACAACTTATCCTGCTTCATCAGCTGCTCCTGTTGATAGATCATAAAATTAGAGAAATTTTGCAAGACATTGTTAGTGTTAGTGCATGCTATTGTTTGATCCTGTTGTTGCATTTCAAAAGAATATTTCAGATTAGTACATATGACTATTTTAGATACTAAAAAATCTCCAATGTCATCATATTTGTCAATAGCATGAAAAACACAATAGCTAAAACATTGCAAACTGTAATTTTGAAATAATGTCCTCTCTAAATAATTTAGGTTACAAGGAACATCAAATTCAATATAACCTAAACAAGTTAAAAAAGCATGTGTGTACTCAAGAACAACATTTTGAACACCATACACTAGTTGCGTTTTTGGGATGAACGAAACTTCTTCACACAACTTGATACAATCATAAGACAAATGTGTATTACGAAACAAAGCATAAGTCACGGGAGGTTCAAGTAAGCATTGCAGAACACTAGTATAAACGTTGGGCAATTGCAGTTCAGAATAAGTAGCATGAGAGGATCGAGATGTGGTGAGGGACTTACAGTGTGTTTCACTTTTCTCACTCTCTTGAAATATAGTAAGTGCCACACAAGAATCATTATCCATTATTTCAGGAATTAGCACAACGTCATCTTCAGCCTTATTCTCACTCTCCTGCACGATGTTAGCCATAGGACAAAAAACAGAAGAGTGCTATCTATCTAGTTGTGTTGTATTAGTAACAGATAAAGTATCACACAACTCTTCTTTATCACATTTCTCTTGTGACAAAGGCACATCAGCAATACATTTCACAATTTTGTGATGGTGATTGTTCATGCTTGTATCTTTAGACGATAAAAGTTGATTTTCAGCAATACAAGCAAGCAAATTTAGGTGCGAGATTGAGGAGTAAGTTTTAGAGATGAGCAAAATTTAGATTTCAAATTTTAGATCATTTATAAACCTACTTATTTTATCTTCCCGAGCCACCAAATATGATACAGACCTTAAAGTCATAAAAATATCCGTTAACTGTCATACTATCCTGCTAAAAGTTGTCTAATTTGACAAGCAAATAATCAGCATAATATGCAAGAATAAAAACATCTCTAAAATGACTTTTGAAGTCTTTCCAAGATTCTGAAACTTTACTGTGCCTACAAATATATTTCCATTCAAGCAATGCACTTTCAGTCAAAACACTTGAGGCAATGTAAATCTTTTCTTTTTTAGACAAGTCATGTGCATCAAATTTTTTATCTACTTTCAGTTCCCAATCAATGTATGCATGAGTATCAAATTTCTCAACTAAAGAAGGTATTGATGAACTAATGACTTGCAAAATATCATCCTTTACCTCATGTTGAAACATCTGCACATCTTGGTGGAGATGTAAACCACCAGCTCTATTTTTTTTATTGTGCCTATCATGGTTAGCAAACAGTAAAACAAATTGACAACGAGCTAGATTGTGTCCAACTCGTTTTCCCTCAAGCCTGCTCAACCAAGTTATTGCATGTTCTTACCAAACCAGCAGGTGTGATTTGCTACCAACGATGTCAACCAGCGAAGATTGATGGAGCGATTGCCAGGGACACAAACTCAGTCTGCTGTAGAAATCTGTGGAGCTAGGATAGTTTCACTTTGTAGAAAGGATTAGCACAATCAAATCAGCAATTTAAAGTTGAATAAGTGCTCAACAATGGTACACTTCTGGTCCTAGGCTAAACTCTGCTAGAGACGCGATCCTAGACACAAAGATGGTCACACAAATAATATAAAAGGCTCAGGAGAGCTGCAACAAAAACTCTCTCCTTTTCTCGAGTTTTTTTGCTACTTCTTTTTCTTTTCCTTTTTCTTTCCTTTCTTTTCTTTTCTCTTTTTCTGTATCCTGTTTTTCTTTTGTAAGGAATGAAAACAGAGATAAAAAAATACAGATAGCAGATATCAGATCTCTTTCGTAATTGTGATGCGCTCAGATGGAATTTTTTGGGAAGTGTGGATCCGTTTGAAAGATAACGTGAAGATCTTTCTATATTATACAAAAACAAGCCAAACAAACAATAGATCGCGGAGATATGGTTGTTTTCTTTCGTACCAAAATCTGGTAACCGAATCTGTTATTTGCAACAAACTCAGATCTGGATTGATTTCTTCTTTCTATTATAGATATGAGCCAGGAACGTGACAAGAACTCGAAACTCTAATGAATTAAACACTAAGATCAGCAACACGACACGATGATGCAACCACAAATTCAACAACGTAAATTATTGAAAAGAGTGATGCACAGGCTAAAAGGGTATAGGACAGCGGAATGATTTAATATTTTTTTGTTTAGCTTTTATGTGGACAGTGAAAAAATGAATGAAATGATAAACGATATGAGGTAAATCTCACCGAGCAACTTGAGAAGCTGATACCACTTGATAGGAGTTGAGAGGCCCGATCTTTCGGTGAGGTGATAACTATTAATTTGGTGGAGTCGACTCTCATGATTCGACTATAAACAAACAGGTCGTGTGCGCCTTAGCAATCGCAGAACCAACTTCGAATAATTATTGACCTCGCCGGCACAGCAAGATCAAGCTGATCACGAAGATCAATTCCTGCAAGCAATCGAAGAACAAGCAAAAATAAGATAGGCAAACTGAAATCTCTCAGAGGTGGAGTTTTCAAAAGCTATCTAACAGGTGCTCGTTGGACGCAACTGAAGATCAAAAAGTTTGCATAAGAGCTAAACTATAACAAAAGAAAACCCAAATATTCCTGATGGCAGCTGAGACCTTTAAATAGGGTGGAGGACGACCAGAGGGTGCTAGGGTCGTCCTCAAACCCTAGTACGCGCCTCTAATGTGCTCAACTTGATACACGAGCCAACGGCCCAAATTGGAGTGACGCAGTACCTTCTGTATAAAAATGATGATTGTCACTAACTCCGACATGACATAAAGGTGGGGCTAGATCCATTCGAAAGTAGACTTCATGAGCTTTACATAATGTACTTAAACACATAAATTGGTTTTCATATGAAGTCGTGGCTTCTGTTGCAAGTTTGTATTTTTCTGCCGTCCAAATCCACCATGTGTGAATCTTTCCATCGAAGTTCTCATCAGAAGGTATGATGTCCACATCATTCTTCCCTACTTGAACTAGAGTCGTCCTTGATTCAAGTTCAGATCGTAAAAATCACTACTTCAAAATGCCCTGCTAAAATCAAGAAAAGTAGAGGCCACGAAGGTATATATGTGATATCATCGTCCTCCTCTACTTAATTTGTAGTCGTACTCGACTTAAGCACAGATTCAAAACCAGCCATGACACCGTGTCCTCTAAAAATCTTGAAAGGTGAAGGCCACGAGGGTATATATATGTGATCTCATCATCCTCCTCGCTTCATTTGGAGTCGTTTTCGACTCACGTTCAGATTCAAGAACCGCCACTCCACCGTGCCCTCCAAAAATTATAAAAGGTGACGACCACAAAAGTATTTTGATGCGGTCAAGCGGCGCAGGAAAGACATATAAGATCTCATCTGGTGGTTCCCAGCATAGTACTCCAAGTTTACAAAACCAGTCGGAACTAAAAAACAAAAAAGGTTCAGTCCAGTTTCTTCGGCTCCGTTTGCCTACAGTGGCTAGTGGCTACATAAGTCAGGGAAATGATAAGCTAAAGAAATCGGTTGCTTTCACAAATTTTTCTAGAAAAAAAATCAAACGTTACATCAGTTAATTAATATAGCATTTAAATGAAATATAAATACTTTTTAATTTGACATTAAAATCAATCCGTTGAAACGGTTTTTATGATTTTTGTGAAACCGATAAATTTTTAAAGATGACGGTGTAATATTTTGTAGTACATCCAATGCACGGTGCCTCCAAATAAAGATTTCAAAAATCGATCAACCGGTGAAACCAACTGCATTTCATTTTTTGCTAAGTGTCGATGTCTAATTTTGAAAAATCAGTAATATGATGAAACCGATCTGGATCAATTTTATAAAAATCGTTAAAATCTACGATTTTCAACACTTTCATTAACCCTCCTCCAAATTAAGCCTGTCATAAGCTAAAAAAAATTAAGTTTGTCACATCACCGGTTGTCAAGTCCATGCTCCACGTTGCGACAGTCAGTGGCGCATTATTTTCTACTACTCGTGTGGTGTGGTCACTAGGTTTAAGCTCGTAATCATGAGTAATTAGTTCAAGCTGCCGCTAATGACGTTCACTAGACCTAACGAACAGCGTTTGACTCTTCTCGCTTCGCTGCCCCCGGTACATCGATCAGCAGAGCGTGGGTGCGCCTCACTCTCCGTCAGACGTGAACGGATCGTGCACGCGTGAATTGATGGCCGGAACATTACGAGGCTGGATGTCCCAAACCTCAACCTCGTGATTAGAGTTCCTCCACAGTTGCAGGTTTGCCTAAACCTGTTAGTGGACTGAAAACTGGAACCAAATCCAAACCAAATTAATTTTCTGTAGTAGACAGCCCAATTCAAACCACTTCACTTTTTATTTTCAAACCAAACCAAACAAAACCAATTGAAAAATGAAACTCAACCTACACCAGACCTATAGTTTAGAACCAGTTTCAAAACCATTTGCAAACAATGGGTGCAGAGGCGCGCCGGTCGTGGCGGCAGAGCCGCGGCGGCACGACGGAAGTGGAGACCGAGGCGCGCCAGTTGTGGAGGCGGAGGCGCGCCAACGGTGGAGGCGGAGCCAGCGGTGGAGGGGGAGGCGAGCCCGCAGTGGAGGTGGCGCTGGTGCTGGCGGCGGCGACGGCTCACGGCTAAGTTTTCTTTTTTTTTTTTTTGATGGACTCGCTAGCCGCTGCTAGGTTTAGATCTAGCCCACAGGTTTTTGATGGCCTCAGTCATACGGCTGAAGGGCCTAGCACCCAGGCGGGCCAGCCGCTCAAGTTCAACTGCTCGACCCATATGAGGCCCAACCTGTGGTTCTCAAACTAATTGAAACCAAACTATTGGGGTCCAATTCAAACCGAATCAAACTAATTTCATACTACAATCAAACCAGACCAACCCACTATATTTATCAATCCATGTCACTCCATCTAAAATAGTCCCAATGTAAAAACCGATCCGGTGGAACCGGTTTCAACCCGAATTGTTTATAGGTTTAAGTTTGCCTCGGATCGCGCTCGCTTGAGGAGGCTAGTGGACAAAATATAGACCAACGTCCAACGTCCCCCTGGACCTGGATGAGTGATGGATCGGCACGATGCTCACGGAGGTTTCCAGTCCCCCTGGACCTGTTCGGTTTGTCAAAGATTTGGTTGGAATGTAGAGAAATGGAGAGGAGGATTAAATTCTGATCTAATTTGTAAAGAAATGAATCCTTCTCAATCTTGATCGATCCAAATCTATGTAGGAATAACCAAACACAGCCTTTAAGCAGCTGCGGCACGTTTTAACATTCGTCCGTCCACTGGATCCCGCGTTACAACGCCATTACCATAAAACAGAAATTTCATCCAACGGATCACAAAAGTTCCAATTTCTGGTAGTGCACATGTCCAAACTTTATTGGGCCGCTCCAAAGCATGGCACGATGGATTCAATTTTGGGTCCAGGTCAGTCCGGCACGAGACCACGGGGGTATGTTTGGACCGAGGGGGTGCACGGCATGGTCCAATAAAAATTTATTAATTATAAATTTATTTTAGGAACTTTATTTTATGCGTAGTTAAATAAGATGTTGTAGCCTAATGGTAAGGTGATACTTTATTCCTCTTATCTTAGCACTGTGCTTAATGGACCGTATCACCCGGGCTCACAGCATGGCTCGAAATCTACTTGTTCGTACCGGATCAGCTTATTAGGCACGCCGACCTCATTTTGTACTGGGCCGAACAGTGCCGAGCAGCCCGTTTAGCCATTTCAAGATGCAAGGAGACAAGGACATACAGGCCCACGGCCTTCAACGTGGGGTTGAAGTTTGACTCCAACTTTACGGCCCCACCACAAGAAGGCCCACGCAGTCCGCAGTCCGTTCATGCGCCGCTCGAGCTCTCGGCAAATAGGGCGTCCAAGTATGCATTGGTAGCGGTTGACTTCGTCGTGACCGGCAATCGTTGAATCACACACATTAATGCCGCCGGATCGTCGTCCCAGTTGAAGCAGGGATGGATGACTGCTCTCCGCTCCACTGTGTGCGTCAAAGGTCAAACCGATCCATCGCTCTACACAGGATCGCCAGTTGCGTTGACTTCGTACCCGTCCAGCGACAGGGTCCGCAACTTGGCCGCCGATGCATGAATGCGTCTAGTGGAGCACGTACACATCTACTGTAGTATCTCCCGCCGGTACGAGAAACAAAAGTCTACGCCCCGTGTACCTGCTCCCGTGACTTGATTCAGCACCTGTTGCTTTCGAGCACCAACTGGCTAGAGCTGCTGCCAGAGTGGGACTGATGACGTACGCGCTGAGCCGACAAGCCAGTGAGATCCGAGAAGAATATTCACCGGTCTGGTCGTGAGGACCTGGTGGTGATTTTCCAGACTGACGTAAAGGATCTGGAGTCGCATGCCAGTTTTAAATAGGCCGATATGGAATTTGAGGCTAGTGCCTGGCCTTGTCGTCCAGGTTCAGTCTCTCTCTGCAGCTGACGAGTACTACTTAGTAGTATATGTCAGCAGTGACCTTGCTTGCCGCCTGTCTCTACAGCATCCCGCGGCATGCGGCTCAAATGGTTTTCACCAATCAATTTCGAGAGGCACGTAAAGTACCGGCTCAGAAAGTTCCATTACGTATCGGCTGACGCTGGCGAGCCGAGCTCAAGCAAGTACCTCTCTGATGCTGCTGGCTCTAATCCGGATTAAAAAATCAATCGGTCAGCCGATGAAACAAACTAGTGGATTTTATTTTTTGCTAAGTGTCAATATTTAATTTTAAAAAAAATCAGTCATTGATAAAACCGATCTGAATTGATTTTACGAAAATCATTAAAATCGACGATTTTCAACACTTTCATTAACCCTGCTCCAAATTAAGCCTGTCATAAGCTCAAAAAAAAATAAGTTCGTCACATCACCGGTTGTCAAGTCCATGCTCCACGTTGCAACAGAGTCGGCAGCGCATTATTTTCTACTCCTACTCCATTCGTGTGGTGCGACCACTAGGTTTACGCTCGTAGTCATGAGTAATTAGTTCAAGCTGCCGCTAATGACGTTCACTAGAACTAACGACCGGCGTTTGACTCTTCTCGTTTCGCTGCCCCCTTTTACATCGAATGGCAGAGCGTGGGTACGCCTCACTCTCCGTCAGACGTGAACGGATCGTGTACGCACGAATTGATAGCCGGAACGTTACGAGGCTGGATGCCACAAACCTCAACCTCGTGATTAGAGTTCCTCAACAGTTGCAGGTTTGCCACCGCTTTTGAAACGCAAGAATTACATGTTCCAAATGATGGCTAATGGAAAAAAAAATAGAGATCAACGCTCGAGGACACCGAGCCCACGCCGGACGTCCGTCTAGATAAGTGATGGACCGGCGTAAGACGATTACTGAGGCTTGCAGCCCCCAACACCTCCGTCGTATTTCCTTGCGCAGTCGCGGCCCGTTGTAACATTGGTCCGCCCGTCCACTAGATCCACGTCGCAAGGAGACAAATGACATATAAGGCCCACGGGCTTCAACTGGGGGCTGAAGTCCCATTCCAACTGCACGGCGCCGCAAGGGCCCAAGGCCCCCGCAGACCGCAGTTCGTCCCTGCGTGCGCCGCTCGAGCTATCGCCTCAGAGTATGCTTTGGTAGCGGTTGACTTCGTCGTGACCAGCCACTGTTCAGTCACACACATTAATGCCGCGGGATCGATCGTCGTCTCAGTGGGAACCCTACCCGCAGCTCGGTCTCGTCAAGCGGGGAGGAGAGGACTGCTCTGTACTCTTCTCTCCCCTGTGCGCGTCAAACCGGTCCATCGATCTACTCCACAGGATCGCCTGTCGCGTTGACTTCGTGCCCGTCCACCGACAGGGTCGGCAACTTGGCCGCCGCCGATGCATGAATGCGTCTAGGGGAGCACGGATACATTTCTCCCCGCGCAAGTCCACGCCCCCGTGACTTGCTTCCGCACCTGTTGCTTTCGCGCACCAACTAGCTAGAGCTGCTGACAGAGTGGGACTGATGACGTATGTGCTGAGCCGAGCTGGCCGGTGAGATCTAGGCTTCGTTTGAAATTTTAAAAATTTCACAGAAATTTTAAAAATTTCAAAGAAATTTTACAGAAATTAGTTTAATTTTATAGAAAAAACGAGAAAATTGAAAACGGGCATAGCAGAGTATTCACCGGTCTGGTCGTTAGGATCGACCAGTTGGTGATTTTCCACACTGACGTAGTGTACCTGGAGTCCCATGCCGGTTTTAAATAGGCACGCCGGTTTGGAATTGTGGCTACCTGGCCTTGGCGTCCAGGTTCAGTCATCCAAACTCACGGGTCTCAGGTTCCGCACCTGTTGCTTTCGCGCACCAACTAGCTAGAGCTGCTGACAGAGTGGGACTGATGACGTATGTGCTGAGCCGAGCTGGCCGGTGAGATCCTAGTAGAGTAATATTCACAATAGCAAAGTCATTGATTTATCTTCCCTGTGTTGACACCTAGGCTTATCTTATCCAAAAATTTACTATCGTGACTTACAAATTTACTCTCTCTATTTTTAAAATAATGTCGATATTGACTTTTTCAATCAACTTTGACTATTCATTTTATTTAAAAAATTTACTCGAATATGTAAAATTTTAAGTTATGATTCAAATAACTTTAATGATAAATCAAATTATATCAAAATATATGAAATTTATCAAATTTTTTTGAATAAGATGCATAGATAAAATTGAATTTAAAAGTCAACGACGACATCAATTAAAGAACGGATGGAGTAAATCTGTTTGTAGATTGAATGCATGCAGGCACACTGCTGAGTGCTGATCTGGCAATAATCCCTGCGTTGGATCAACATCCAACATACTGGAGCAGTACTCCTGTGGAGTAATTAGGCACTTGTTGTAATGTGACAACAAAGAACGCCTATAGAGGCAGAGCGTGCGTGTTCATAGGGGAGTGCTGCCGTCATTACTGTGTTTCAAAAAGAGAAAAACTCACAATAGCAAAGTCAGTGATTTATCCTCCCTGTTTACATCGAGGCTTACCGTATCCAAATTTCCCGTCCATTCGCCAATTTGCATATACTCCAACAAAAGAGTTTTTTGTTGGACAAATTTGTAAAGCTAAAAATACTCTGTGGGACGAAGATAGCATACTCTAATTCGAACATTCAAAATGCAAATCTATAGTGTTAGCCAGTACGGAATAGTCCAGTATCTTGTCCAATAAGATGCCTGTGCTTGCAAGTTGCAAGCATCTTTCTTCGGCCTCAAGCTTAACCACCCCGAGCGGCAGGAGGCAGGAGCTCCCCACGCAGTCCCAGTCAAACGTGTTCCACTCCCTCGCAGTCTCACATAGCTACAGCACCCACCCGTGCGGGCTCCGCTCTCCTCCCCACCAGACTACCGCGCCTCCACGTCACGACACACCACGATACGCATATACGCCCCTATAAAACACCGTCTCGCCCCGCTCGCCCCCAGACCAAGTCACTACCGCATCCAGCATCCAAGCGGCAGGCGACGAGGCTTCGAGCAGAAGCAGAGCAGAACAAGCGGAGCGAGAAGCAGAGCAAAGGGACGCGATGGCGGTGGGGTTCCGTCGGACGCTCACGACGCTGACGTCGCCCAAGTTGATGGCGCCGTCGTTCCTGCTGGACTGCGCGCGTCCCAAGAAGCTCTCCTACGCGCGCGTCCGGTCGACGAGCCTCCCCGTGCGTCTGCACCCGCTGGCCGCCGCGCTGCACGACTCGGCGCGCGCGCTGCTCGCGTGGGCGGACGCGCCA
>BCLG01001130.1:81021-104438 GCA_001602295.1 Zoysia matrella | reverse complement strand
TTTTGTGTTAGAACTAATTAAGCATTCAAGTGGGGAGTGATATGAATTTGGGTTTGATTTTGATTTGGTTGTGATGGATAGCTAGTCCCACTTTACTGGAGTACAAAGGGGTATATTTTGATATCTGAGACTGACACTAATTAGATTTGGGTAATATTACGATCCCTGGTTACCTTACATAACAGTTACAAAGATAATCTTTCAAGTAGAAGAGAAGGGAAAGATGCTGCTTATCATTTATGTATTAGACGCAATCTCTTTTTTAATTGAGCGGCATGCTTCGGAATGTTTCTCTTAAAAACTATTCATCATTTATATAGTTGATGCATTCTTTCTTCACATATTATTTCTAAAATTTACATATGGGCAAATTCCTTATTAGCCATAAAAAAACTATACGTTCCTTATCAACCACTCAAATTTTCAATTTTCTTATCAACCATCAATATTAACTTTTTTTCTTTATTTACCACTCTTATACGTTTTGTAACTTGAAAAAAATTTATTTGCCCCTTTGTTAATTTTTTGCTAAGTTTCCTCACTACCAATTTTAGTGGATGTTATTGAGTTTTAGGGATTATAAAATTTTCATAAGGAATAATTTTCACTTTCAAATCATATTCAAATTCAAAATTTAAAATTTGATTGAATCATTTTATTTCTTTTTGAGCTTACAGGCCATAATGTGAATTTGCAAGAGAAGATTAGTTTCAACAAAGTCCACTAGAAATGAGTAATAAGAAAAATAGAAAAAAATGATATAAATGCAAACAAGTCTTTTTAAAACGTCAAATGAGTGAAAGTGGTAAATAAGGAATGAAAGTTAACATTGATGGTTCATAAGAAAATTGAAATCTTTGAGTGGCTGATTAGGAACTGCATATTTTTTTATTGCTGATAAGGAATTTACCTTTTACATATTGATAGAAATTTGGGCATTTTACAGTATATTTTAGTTCTGTCGGTGTTTCGTACACCGGCACAGAAAGTTTATAAAATCGGACGGGGATCGTACGTTTTCGAAATCGAATGGCCTAGTCTACAAGCGAGACTCAAAGGTTAACCTGATTCGGACCGTCTCGAGGCGTAATACACTACATCCAGGGATGAGAGATCAGTCGTATGAATCTCAAGAATACGAAAGTACAATGCGGAAGGGCTCCGGACGGATCCGAGAGTCCCAAGGTCGCGTGGTGGGGGTGATTTACAAGTGGTGATGTGTATCTTTTCTTTACGTATTGCCTTTCTCTTCTCTTCCTTGCTCTCATTTTCTAAAGCTTCCTAGGTGCCCCTTTTATAGGGCCGGACCTGGGTTGTCTTGACCGGACCATAGTTGAGGTGACCGGACCATGGTTTGAACATCTTGCCGTTTACAGAAACGGATGACCCCTTGACAGGTGGGACCACGGTCTTCAGTAAGTCATGCTCTCTGACATTCGGGACAGACGATCGACGCCCTCCGTTCGTACCTTTGTTCACTGTGGGGGAACAGAGGTTGCTTTACTGTTCAACTTTATCGCCTGGTGAGTTGTTTCTCCTCCAGCCGGGTAGTTGCGAAATCTTTCGGAATGCTTATCTTCTTTGTTCACTGTACGTCGTTAGGAATTTTGAATCGACGTGATTGTTGGAGTAGTGATTGCTTCGTTGCGGTCGTCGAGCGGGTCCTGACCGCTAGGGTCCCGATTGCTCGGGTCTCGACCCCTGAGGGTCGGGGTGATTGCGCCCGCCTCGGCTTCGGGCCTTGGCGAGGCTTCTCGACCGCTGCAGCCAGGACAGCTTTGTGAAGTTTTTGGTGGACCATTGGAGGATCGCGGGCCGCAGGTGGGCCGTGCTGTAGAAGGTGATTTGTAGATACCCGGGGTATACTATCCCGACAGTAGCCCTCGAGCCCTGCGCCGTTTACAACCTCTGTTGAGGTGGCGCTGGGCTGTCCGTCTTCGCATCTTGTTCTGATCGTACGGGAGCGTGTGAGCGCGCCTGTAGGACGTAGCCCTCGAGCCCTCGAGCGATCCAAAGGGTCTGTCGTGGGCTGAAGCTTCGTGCCGACCATCACTCGTTGATGGTTGGGCGTAGCCCCCGAGCCCCCGAGCGATCCGAAGGGTCGGTCGTGGGCTGAAGCGTCGTGGAGGCAATTCCCGACTGCAGAGGTTGGTCGAAAGCTAATTTTCGTCATTAGCCTGGTGCCAGGAAAAATGCCTAGATTGGGCCGATCTACCGGCCTCTGCTCATGATCGGCATAACGCCTAGGTTAGACCGGTCGGGCCAGTCTTCCCATGATCAGCGTCCCGGACAGCTGTCGGACCGGTCGGTGGTTCACCCGACCTCTCGTTCGTCCCGATCCATGAATCGGTTCACATCGTTAGTAACGAATCATTGGTCACGCTCCCAATGATCGGACGGCTCCGCGGCCTCCAAATGGACGGCGGATGCGGTGTCTAGGAATTGTAATCGCCGGTCGCTCCGGGCGGTTCGACACGATGCGAGAGATCCTCCAGTCGGAGCTGTTGGAGGACGGCGTGAGGCAACGCCTTTCGCGCCTTCTGAAGGGTGACGCTCTTGCTGACGCGAGCAGAGGACCGGCCTCTCTGGATGCCGAGCATCAGGCGGATCGGCTGGTAAGTCGTTTTGCCTGCATTTGTTAGTTTGATACGTGATAAAGGTATTGGCGAGATTGGAATGCTCATCTGTGTTTTGTAGGTGGGCGTTCCTTCGTCACATGCGCTGGCGCCTGTGGTGGTGCCGGCTGAAGAAGTTGACGTCCTGGCTGTACTGGGCACTAGATCTTCAGATCAAGGGGTCGGCCCTAGTACTGCCATCGCCGGACTTTCGACTGGGCCGGCGTCTCCTTTGACGCCCGTGACCGCGTCGACCATCCCAGCCATGATGGCTGTTACCCCGACAGTGTCGGTTGCGGTGCCGACCGCTCCGACCGTTGTGCCGGCTGCTTCGGCTGCTCTGCCGACTGCTTCAGCCGGTGAGCTGGTCGCTCCAGAAATTTCTGTTGCCGAGTCTTCGTCGTCGTCGTCCACTGGGGATGGATGGTCGCCTCCCCCAGTCCACGGTCCATTGCTGCAGCTGTGTCGAGAAAGGTTCCTGCCGTGGGCACGGCACGGGCGACTCCGGCCACCGCTCCGCCAGATTCTAACTCTTCGAACGATGTGCCGCTCACTGAGCGCTTTCGTTGTCAAAGGGCGAGGGATGCAGAGAGTGCCGAGGGGCCGCCTGCGAAAAAAGCAAAGACAGAGGAATCTGGTTCCTCTGCTCCCTCCCGACTCCGACCGTGCCCGCGGTCGCCGGTGTCAGGCAAATTTCACTAGCTGGGATCCTGCCCTTCTCCATCCGAGTGTCGAGCCGGTGAGTTTCTGTATTTTGATTTAATCGGATATTTTACTTGATGTTTTAAAGTGGTTGACATTTTGGTCGTATTTTGTAGTGCCCCTTCTCTCGCCGCGCCGCAGGCCTTCGTGGCAGGGAGCGCGTCCGAGGAAGGGTCGCCTGCTGCGGGATTGGCGCAGTCGGCGACGCATTCTTCACCGTCCCCGTCTCATGTAGTGTCCGCGGCCGAGACAGCGGAGGAGCGGGGGGAAGGATAGGTGCAGCCCCCAAGCACCGAGGCTGGGGGATCAGAAGGGACTCCCAGGCAAAGAGGCCGAGAGGGATGAGGGACAACCCTCGGTCACTGAGGCCGGGGTTGTTGTTCCACTACCCCCGAGCCCTGTCGCCGGGGATGTGGAAGTTGGGGAGGAGACGGCGGTGCCCCCGAGCGTCGTTGTCCTGACGGAAATAAGACTCGGGCCGTCCCCTGGCGCGGCGACGAGGGATCCGACCGCGCCGCCACCTCCGAGGGAGTTGTCAACGCCGGTGGTGCCAGCGCCGCCGCCGACCACTGAAGCCACTCCAGCGGCGTTGGTGGTGATGACGTAGCCTTCTGTGGCTCCCGGATGATGGGAAGACACGGGGCGGCCCTGGGTTTCGAGGTGGAGACCGGACCCCTCCCCGCCAACTGCTTCTAGACGCCAGCCGACACCTGGTCCTTCAACTTCCAATGAGGCCGTCTGGGACTCCTGGAGGTTCCTGTATGACTAGGTGTGCTTGGGGGCAAGTGGGTCTCCTCGGCGCTCACTCATATGCAGAACGCCAAAGAGGGCTTGGAGGAGTTCCAGGAGACCATGGCTGATCCCTATGGAGCGCTCTGCCTGGTAAGTTTTAATGTTTTAAGTTTTGAGTATTATACTCGAATCTGATTTGCGGGTCTTGCAGGGACCCTTGAAAGGGCACTTCGCCAGCCTCCGCAAAGTTTCGTCCAGACAGAGGTCGAGGCTTTGCGTCGTGAGCTTGCACGGACCTGTAGCGAGCGTGATGAGGCCAAACAATTGGCCGTCAACCGACTCCTCGCCCTAGGGAATGCTGAAAAACGCGTGGAGAACTCCGAAAGAGAGAGCCAAGAGCTCTAAATGGAGATCACTCGGTTGCGCATCGAGAGGAGGAGGCTCGGTGAGGAGGTCGAAATGTTTCGCCAGACCTGCGCGAGTAAGTAACTTTGCAGTTTGCTAGCTAAAAAATGTTCAATCAATTGTTTTCGCTGACTTGTTGGACCGCGCAGAACTCCAAGAGTGGGTCGGCCGTAGCGCTCGAGAAATCTGAGAGCTGAAGGACCGGACACGCTTGGTCGAGGAGGCCAAGGAGGCGGCCGATGGCGCGTTGAAGCGGTCAGAGGAGTTATGCCATCTTGCCCTGGAAAGCCGTGATACTTCAGAGGCTCGCCTCGGCGTGTTGGAGGCCAAGGTGAGGAAGTACATGGCGGAACTGGCGAAGCTGCAGGAGCTGTCTGCTTCGCTTGAGGCGTCGACAGCTCAGCTTCAACAGGACCTGGCCAATGAGCGGTCGGCCACCGAGGCTGCGCAGAAAGATCACGAGGGTAAGTAATAAGTGGACTTGTTAGTTTATTAGGGAGGTTGGTTCCTGAAATTTTGAGGTGCAGGCGTGGCTGTGGAGCTCCGGAGGCTGCTGTCGTCGGTCCGTATGCTGGTGCACCAAGTGTTCGACGACACTCGGGACGCAAACGTGTCGGTGGAGTGAGCATCTCATGTGCTGGAGATGCTGCCGGGGTTGATCCGCACCGAGTTGCTCGTCGCTCTGCGGGACAGAGCGTCGTTGACGCTGGCGCACCTTCGGTCCCACTATCCTGATGCCGACCTCGGGCGCATTGCCGAGGGTTTCGCCTCGGAGATGTCGGGTGAGGTGTCGACGAAACTTTTTGAGGACTCCAAGCCTCAGGCGCAGGAGATCATCAGCTGCTTGCTCCGACCGACCCTGATGAACGAGCGCTTCGGTCGCCTGCCTCCCCTTTAGATGTTCTTGCTTGCAGCTTGTAGTGATATCTGTGAACTTCACTTGTTCGCGAGGTTGTTTATGTTTTCAATTCTTTCTGACGTCAAGCGTTTCACATTGTTCTTTGCTTTTCATTGGGCGTTGGTCAGACGACTGGGTCGGGTAAGCTCGTAGGGTCGAGTGTCGGGCTCGGACCGTAGAGCGTCACCAACACCGGGTCGGACTGTTAGCCGCGAGGATTGCTTTGAACGAAAATGCTGATAGTCCGCAAGAGTCAGGACGAGTCACGAGCCGAGGGTTGGTCCCCGAGGAAACGTGGTAGGTGTCGAGCCTTAGTAACGGCGAGGCATAGAGAAAATTGCTAGGACGTGGAGTCCCTTCGGGACTAAGGTGCGAGACCTTAGTTTAGGCTAACGAGGCACACGGCCTTACGCTCCTCAGGTCAGTCGCTCCGATCCTCGGGTGGGACTCCTCTAATAACCTCTGGGCAGAGGAGTGTAGTTGAGCTGACTGCACTGCACTGTCAAAGACACAGTTAGCGGATAAGATATAAATGAGATGCATAGAGATTTAAATAGCTTTATTATGCGTAAAAACAACGTAAATTTTTGATGTTCCAGGCGTGAACAAGCTCAGCCGGATGATGTTGGTTGGAGTGTGGAACTTATCGGAGAAGCCGGCTCTTCGGATGCGGGCCTCGAACGCTCGGGGTCCGCCGTCATCGGGGCTGAGGCTCCGAGCGTCGTCGTAGTTGCGCCGTCGTCGACGTCGCTCAGGGGACTGGTCGCGCCCGGAGTTGGAGTAGCGATCACTCCTGGCATGCCTCCGTGCCTCGATGGTGTGACGAGCGTCACGATGCTCCCCCAAGCGGTGGTGGATGTTGCCGACCGGATGTCGGGGTTTCGAGTCTCAGCCCGTTCGCGGCGATGGCCGCGAGCAGGGTTTCGACGATCGGCACTCGACCGATAGGAGCTGTGTGCCTCAGTGTCCTGATGAAGAGATAGTTCGGGTTGTTGCAGAGCGTCGTCATGGTAGACGCGGAGACGATCGTAAGTCTCTTTGAGAACGAGATTATCGGGTGTGGGAGATTCATAAAGGACACAGACCATCGTCGCCAGATTCTCGTAAGGCGTATTAAAGGTAGACGTACCACCGTTCATGATCTGCTGATAAGCAGTGCGGGCTCGGGCTCGGGCACCACCGCTTGTCGCGGCGACACCCTTACCCTTCGGATCGCCCCCGGTTGCAAGTTTGTTCCAGAGTGCGTCCTCAACTACAGTGAGAGCATGATGGCGCGGAGAAGAATCGTCATGTGCTGCCTTGCCGAGGGTTTCATCCTCTGTGGCTTTGGCGTGCAACATGAAGCACTCATGGGAAGGGTTGTGACCCAACACGCTGTGAGGCGAAGAACGAAAAAGACGGCGTCGAGGCGAGCGACGTTTAGGCGAACGCCGCTTTCACGGGATCTGAAGGTGGAGCTCGCCGCCGTTGTCGGCGACGAAGTCTAGGCTCCCGAAGCGAAAGGCCTGGCTAGCAGCAAAAGTGGGTATGTTCCACGATCGACCATCACGAGTGATGGCAATCGCGAAATCCCCGAAAAACAGTCGAGAGATGGAGGAATCTCCGACTAAAGCGAAAATCGAAGCCATCGAAACAACGAACGAAAATGCGCCGCAAGCCTCTTCCTGGCGCGCTAACTGTCGGTGTTTCGTACATCGACACAGTAAATTTATAAAATCGGAATGCCCTAGTCTACATGCGAGACTCAAAGGTTAACCTAGTTCGGGCCGCTTCGAGGTATAATATCCTACGTCCAGGGACGAGATATCGGTCGTATGAATCTCAAGAACACAAAAGTACAATGCGGAAGAGCTCCGAACAGATCCGAGAGTCCCAAGCTCGCGTGGTGGGGGGTGGTTTACAAGTGGTGATGTGTATCTTTTCTCTACGTATTACCTTTCTCTTCTCTTCCTTGCTCTTATTTTCTAAAGCTTTTTGGGTGCCCCTTTTATAGGGCCGGACTTGGGTTGTCTTAACCGAACCATAGTTGGGGTGACGGGACCATAGTTTGAGTGTCTTGCCGCCTACGAAAACGGATGATCCTTTGACAGGTAGGGCCACGGTCTTTAGTGAGTCATGCTCTCTAGCGTTCGGGGCAGACGATCGGTGCCTTCCGTTCGTACCTTTGTTCACTGTGAGAAACAGAGGTTGCTTTACTGTTCAGCTTTATCGTCTGATGGGTTGTTTCTCCTCCAGACAGGTAGTTGCGAAATCTTTCAGAATGCTTATTTTCTCTGCGGAACTGTACGTCGTTAGAAATTTTGAATCGACGTGATTGTTGGAGTAGTGATTGCTTCGTTGCGGTCGACGAGCGGGTCCCGACAGCTAGGGTTCCGATTGTTTGGGTCCCGACCCCTGAGGGTCACGCTCGCCTCAGCTTCGAGCCTTGCGAGGCTTCTTGACCGCTGCGGCTGGGTCAGCTTTGTAAAGTTTTTGGTGGGCCGTTGAAGGATCGCGGGCCGCAGGTGAGCCGTGCTGTAGAAGGTGATTCGTAGATACCCGAAGTATTCTATCCCGACAAGTTCTAAATTTATTAATAAGCATGAGTAATATTGTGACAAAAGGTGCGTGTGTGCTCATAATTAATCTGTACAAAAACTAGAAAGAACATAATAGAAAAATATAGAAAAATTCAAGATGTACCTTGAGGCGTCAGTGGCACCGTTCTCAGCAGTCGACATGTTGAGTTGCTTGAAGTCGTCGGTCATAGTTGATGCAAGAAGAACGAAAGCCATACAGTTCCACGAAAGGCCTTCTGAAACTAGTAGGATGTAGTCATTCACAGAGCACAAGCGAGTAGTCATGTAGATGGTGCGCTCTTCAAAAACATGATCGCGTGCCTACCTATGCAAGTGTCGCAGCTGGACGGTGTTTCAGAGGCTTGCTCTCGCAAGATCTGCGTGTGCAGAGACTTGCGAAAGGAATGCAGAAAATGCAGCAGTAGCAATGAAGAGTTGTTCTTTTTTTTTTTTTGTCAGAATAAGAGGAGGAGTCCCTTTTATAGGCGCACAGAAGTGCATGGAGAGGAGCTGCAATGAACTATAATTATTGCTGAGATTAAACGCTATCAATTACTAGAGTAACAGTCGACAATTAAATTGTCAGTTACTAAAAATTGATGTATTAAATTAATTTAAATCTCTAGTAACATCTGAAATTTATTCGCCATTTTAATTGAAATTAATTTAATTCTCAGAAATAGCAAAACATTAACTCAGCGCAATAATACAAGGCTTTGTACACACTCGCATGTCACAAGTCACAAGTCACGCGAAAACATGCATAACTCGCGTACGGCACATGGGATGGCAAGGCACGGCTCAACTCCGCTCGACCCACGTGTGACAGCTCCTTTTTCCTCTTTCCAACTTCTCAACAACTTCTCAACAAGTAAACATTAGTCCACATATTTTTAAGTTGATGGAAGTCCTCCTTAACTATTCATGTGGGACTAAAGATTTAGATCTCTCTTAGCATTCAAAATAGGCATTGAAATTAAACTATGAAATCAATGAGCCAAGCCCAAATATTCCAGCTCATATTATGCATATTCTCTTAATACTACATTTTTTTTTGTATATGTACTGAAAGTTAGCTGAACCAAAGCTGAAAATTTTTTAAGGTAGCTTCTCTTATCTTGTCTAAAAGTTAAAATTTTTAACTGAGAATGCAAAGATGAAGGCGATGAAGGCAAAGAGAATGGTGAATCCAACAACAGCAGTTGCTACATAACACAAGTTGTCATGCCTGAATCAGAAGAATCTATTAACAAAGTCTTTCACCAATTAAGATGCCACATGTCAATGAGTGTTCAAGCCCCTAGTCATTCCCAAGTTTTATTGAATCAAATGCCACCTCGTTCAGTTTGGAAACAAGTTCTGAACAAGTTTAATATAACTGAGTTTTCTAATTCTACTCTATAGGTATCTAGTTTTTAATATAGCATAAGTGTGATACTCCCCCGTTCTAAATTATAAGTCATTTTAAACTTAACAAATTTCTACAAATTATAAGTCGTCTGCCAATACACTTTCTCTTCTTTAATACATTTATATCTCTATCTTTCTCCTCTTTTTCACCACATCACATCTTTTTCACTCTATTTAATTTCAATTCCAAATCGATTTATGTAAATTGAGAGTACTCCATTAGCACAGTATTTTAGTTGCATCAAGTTGTTGAAAACACTGTCCCTGTCTCTCGCCCAACATGCATGGTACACCATTGGAGGGGTGATCAGGCGCGGGAACCGATGAGCCATCTTTCTACGGAATAGTAGCATCGGTTCATAACGTGCAATTGAATACGCACCCATTAGGAACCGTCCAAACGTGTGGCGCCGGTGCCGCGGTGTAGGGATGTCAAGGCAAATCTCCAGATTTGTTGCTCTGCCAGCGTTTGCCGGGGATTCCAGATATGTTAACGGCATAACCTTCCCGGGTCTTGGGGCAACACAGAGGAAAGTTCAGCTGCTCAATAAGCAGCTGCGGATAGTGGCTGCGGCTGCGGCTGCGGCTGCAATTGTAATAGACAGCTCACTACGTGCAGCGGCAGCAGCAGCCGAGGCCCGAACGCACCCATGGCCACTACCTGTCTCTGTTCAAGCGTGTGATTAGTTGGAGAGCTGGGTAATGGCACAGTTAGCACGGCGCATCAAAGGGAGTAACTGTCGGAGAAGAATGAACGAGCAGGCCAGAATGAAAGGTTACAGATGGCTGATGTCTTGTTGATAGGACGGACTATAGGCGACGGACATCATTTTGGACTGCAGTATCACAGCTCGCAAGGAAGGCTAGCTGATATCAAATTGTTTTAAATATTTGATAGATTAAAAAATAGAAAATATCGAAGAATAATAATAAATTAAATTTTAAATAAAACTAAAAGTAGAAATGTAAAAATAAAAATATAATATACTAAAGTAAATGTTATAAAAAATACAAAGAAGATAAATGTATACTAGACCGTGGCAAAAAGAAAGAAATGTACTTGGCTGAAAAAACCCAGCTAGAGGGGGTGTGTGGAGAGGCTAGGAGTTCTTTTTCTGCGAAGAGGAATTATATTACTAAAAAGCACAGTATATCTCCGAGCTTTTACAAATACCTTGAAAAACTGTAAATTACATCATGCAACCACCAGCTTCCAGAGACTCCTCGATGTCGCCGTCGCTCTCTGTCACCGGAGCAGAACATTGACACTAGGTACATCCTCTCATCTCGACAAGTGATTTCAATGCTTGGACCTGCCACATAACCCATCGCCTGGACTCACCTCCAGAACGAATGATTGTCGATGAACGAAAATCAATCATAAGCTCATAAAGAAGAGAAAGGGAACGGATATCCGTCACCGTTGACCTCTGGGTCAACGGCCGAATTCCAAATCCAAAGCTAGCTTAAGCCGAGGAGAAGATTCCAGGTCGTAGTCAAGGGTGAAGCCAGAATTAAAATTCACCGAGGTAAACATTGTATTTTACTGATGTTATTAACATTGCATTCTATATTTAAACAATATTTTATACTATATTTACAGAAATTCATCGATGTCAGCTATGCCAAGCCTTGGTTCCGCCCCTGATGGTAGTTATGGTTCTTGTGCTCCTGCCACTAGCTAGGCTAGGAGACATGGGCAATGCAATTATGGAATTTATGGGGGATTGAGGCTCAGGGTCTTTTTGGATTCATCTAGATTATAATAATCTAAATCATAAAATACACAGCGGATCAAAATATGATAGATTTTTTAAATTATATAATCTAGCTATTCATATTATATAATCCCAACAACTACCTCAACCGAGCTAAAATTAGATTATGTCTGACAAAAGACTCATTTATCTTTTTAATCCTAACAACATGCTTCTTAGAAAGAAAAGAAAGGGAAAACCAGTCACTAAACAAGCAAATAAAAAAATAGTAAATCTTACATAATGTTTTTCAAACAATCCATCTAGATTTTTGTCATAATCTAGATTATATAATTTACCCTTTATAATCCAGATTTTGATAATCAATAGTGTATCAAACGGATCCTCAATAAAACAGAGCACAAATCTGTGTAAGAGGTAGAGATGACAACGTGGCAGGTGGAGAAAAAAACCCACTTGCAATGAAAGGGTTATGGGTGGGTTTCAGGTGCCTCGCAGGTGTGACAAAATAATAAAATAATAAAAATTTAAATGCTCACATAAATCTCATTATTAATCTTAGTGTACAAGTGCACACAACCACATACATAGTAATTTGACAATTAAATATCAAGCAATAGTCATTTAAACAACAATAAAAATATTAATAATAGAAATTTTTTGAATATAATCTATAATTACGATCTATCGGGTGATCCGTGGGTAAAATATAAAACCCGCGTCCACGTCTATAGTTACACGGGTCAGATGCTGATGAGACACGTAAGTGGAAAACGCCATCCGGACCCACACCCGTCCAGTATGAAACCCACCAGATGCTCGCACCCGCGGATGAAACTGCCATTCCTAGTAGCAGGTACTCCAATCGACCAATCACGTATGGATGCCAGCATCTCGGGGCCATACGAATGCTAGGCCACTTAAATCCATTGTCGGCCCTTTAGTGTGCTTCCACGAAAGATCAAAGCACACTTAAATCCATTGTCGGCCCTTTAGTGTGCTTCCACGAAAGATCAAAGCAGTCAAAGTCAAGTCATCGGTGTTAGTAGCGTTGAAATGTGGGCGACGACTTCTGGTCAAACCGCCGGATTCGATGATGGCTATCTGCAAGTCCGGAGAGCACTTCGTTCCCTCCCAGTCCTTTTGGCACCGCGGGATTATTCGACTGAAATCAGCGGATTTAAGAGGGACCGGCCAAATTTACTGTCCTGTTAATTCTGAATCTGGAAATTCCATGGTAATGTCCCCCTTGAAATTTCATTACCAGAAAGCAGTGAATTATTGAAGTACTACATCAGTTTTTTCTTGTTTAGCTAATAAAACTAATGAAAGCAAAAAGCAAACAAGTAGTGTTTCATGATAGCTACAGATCAACGGCTTCTACTTAACAAACTACTGTTCCAAAACATGGAGCTAAATTCTTTCTTCTCTGAGTACCCCTTAATTTTGAATGTTCTGAGCGGGGAAGTTTTAGTGACCACAATGGTGCAATCTTGGGGTAAATCACAGCCATAAGCACCTATAGATTTTTACTCATCAATGTAATGATGTCCTCCATTTTCGTTCTGCCAGCGATCCGGGTGCGGATGATTTGGCAGTCATTGTACGTGTACCTCAGCTGTTACTAATTGTTCCTCTTTGGTAGAGTCAATGGGTTAATTTTTAGGTCGAATTAGAGAAGTTGTAACAAACATTAATCTATAGAAGTGTTTTTTGATTGATTATGTGATGTGATTCTTCGAAAGTGAATAAGAGGTTGAGGGTCAGAAAAAAATAGCTTCTCCTAATTAGAAAAAATGGTTGTCTATCTTAACTTCAAGAATTTATCCTAGGAAATCACATTTTTTTAACTAGCACCTAGGAAACCACTTTCAATCAATTTTTCGTCAACCAATCACTTCTCGTCACGTAGTGGCGTGGACCTAATCTCACATGTCGTATCCTTGTCCGCTGTTTAGATGACCTTGGACAAATTGTATGCATGCCGTGTTCAAAGGGGAAGAAATCCAATCCAATCTTTCAGGATCATTATTTGTCTTGTCTGTATGAATTTCGTATTTCCCCCGAGAAATCGATCATCATACTTTCAACGCAGTATCAATTCAGCCCAGTTTGTTCATTAATTTTTGTGTCATGCATAGGTCATTTTATGTAGCCCATATAGTGCAAAAATTATTTTAAGTGCTTGTATTAATCAAGTCACCCTTGGTGTTAATCATGTCAGATATTTGTATTTTTTACTCGTCCACTTCCCATTTGCAATTTGTTGCCTCCGACAGATGCGTGATTGTACTCTTTCGGTTTTAAAATAACATCAACTTTGATCACTCGTCTTATTCAAAAGATTTGTTCAAATATATGAACTTTTATTATTATTTGTTTATCATTAGTGAAATTTAGATCATAACTAATAATTTTATACATTTGAACAAATTTTTTAATAAAACAAATAGTCAAAGTTGATATTAAAAATCAATGGTTTTAATAATTCCCGAGGGAGTAATTTGAGATCTCTTGTTGCTAATATTCCTCTGTCAAAAGAGAATCTGTTCGCATATGTGCTTGTTTTATGAATTCAACATCTGTGAAATAAATCAAATATGTATGCATCAACGTGTCACTTTTCTTGATTTGTATAAGTAGCATTACTGATAAGAGTTTTCATCATTCATAGTGGATGACACATTTATTTTTTTTTCGAACTAGGGATCCCTCATTTCCATTACTTTGACGTAACGGAAAAGCGATTCAGTGAGAGTTATTACAGAACCAAGGAGTGCATAAAAGATAAGAAAAGGATGGCGCATTTATATATTGCTCAAAGAATCAAATCTGCACCCACAGAAACAGAACAGAGCCACACCTCTGCCTCATCAAGAACTCCCAAATCCATGGATCTTCTTGGCTATCTGGCTGTGCTGCTGCTCCTCCCTCACTGCCGTCTTCGCTCTTTCGCCGACGTCGACTTCCTCTACAATGGCTTCCAGCACGCTGCCAACCTGAGTCTAGACGGCTCGGCGACGATCTTGCGTGGCGGCGCGCTCCAGCTGACCAACGACGGCAACAACCTCATGGGCCACGCCTTCTTCGACTCGCCGGTGCAAGTTGTCAGGGACGACGTTGTGGTCTCCTTCAGCACAGCGTTTGTCTTCGACATCGTGTCCATCGACCGCGCCGGCGGCCACGGCTTAGCCTTCGTGATGGCGGCGTCCAAGGTACTCCCCAATGCGAGCGCCGAGCAGTACCTTGGCCTCCTCGGCAAGAACAATCTGGGCAACGCCAGCAACCACGTCTTCGCCATGGAGTTCGACACGGTGCAGGCAGCCGGGCTGTTGAACGAGACGAACGACAACCACGTCGGCGTCGATCTCAACAGCGTCGTGTCGAACGTGTCTAAGCCGGCCGCATACTTCACCGACGGCGGCAAGAACGTCACGGTGCGGCTCGAGAGCGCACAGCAGATTGAGGCATGGGTGGACTACGATGGCCGCACCAAGGTCCTCAACGTGACCATAGCTCCCGTGTCCGTGACAAGCCGGCCTCGCCGGCCGCTCATATCCCACGTCTTCGACCTCCTGCCGATCTTTAAGCAAGACATGTACGTCGGCTTCTCGGCGGCGACCGGGAAGCTGGCGAGCTCTCATTACATCCTTGGATGGAGCTTCCGCACTGGCGGGCCTGCACAAGCCATCGATCTCTCCAGGCTGCCGAGAATCCCAAAGCGGCCGGCTCCCCCACCTTCCAGATCCACGGTCATCAAGATCGTTGCCGTGTCCTGCGTGGTCACGCTCACCGTGATCATCGCTGCGATCATTTTTGCACTCTGGCTGAAGCGGAGAGCCGTCCTCACCGAGACGCTCGAGGAGTGGGAGCTGGATCACCCGCACAGGCTTCCATACAAAGAGCTCTACAAGGCGACCAAAGGGTTCAAAACGACTGAGCTCCTCGGCGCCGGCGGCTTCGGTCAGGTGTACAAAGGCGTGCTCCGGCGATCCGGAGACGTGGTGGCCATCAAGCGGATCTCGAATAACGGGACACAGGGGATGCGCGAGTTCGTAACTGAGGTCGCGAGCCTCGGGCGCATGCGTCACCGGAACCTGGTCGAGCTGCGCGGTTGGTGCAAGCGCGGGCAGGACCTGCTCCTGGTCTACGAGTTCATGCCCAACGGCAGCCTCGACGCGCACCTGTTCAGCGGAGCCGGCACCAGCGAACCTCCGGTGCCGCTGCTGACTTGGGAGCAGCGCATCAGGATCCTGAGAGGCGTCGCCTCGGCGCTGGTGTACCTGCACGAGCAGTGGGAGCAGGTGGTGGTGCACCGCGACGTGAAGGCCAGCAACGTGCTACTCGGCGCCGACATGAGCGCGCGGCTCGGCGATTTCGGCCTCGCGCGCCTCTACGAGCACGGCGGGGACCCCACCACGACGCGCATCGTCGGGACGCTGGGCTACATGGCCCCCGAGCTCACCGTGACCGCCAAGGCCACCACGGCGACCGACGTGTTCGCTTTCGGCGCGCTGCTGCTGGAGGTTGCCTGCGGTCGCCGGCCCATCCGCCCCGACACCGGCGAGAACCTGGTGCGCTGGGTACGTGACCACGGTGTCAAGGGCGACCTGCTGCGCGCTGTGGACGAGAGGCTCGACGGGCGCTACGACAAGGAGGAGGCGAAGCTGGTGCTGTGGCTGGGCCTTATGTGCAGCCAGTCGAGCCCGGAGGCGCGGTCCAGCATCCGGCAGGTCTGCCAGTACCTGGACGGCGAGGTGGACGTGCAGGAGGATGCCGAGCTCGTCTTCTCGGACGCCGATTCCTTCAAATTCGGGTCGCTGACGTCCATCACGTGGTCGTCTTGCAATACAATGTCAGCGGGTTCACTGCTTGGCGGCGGCCGCTGATCAGATCGTAAGTTTGTTTATAAACTGTATATGTTCTCTAATCAAATCCATATCACGCAAATTCGATTTGGATGGCACACCTCTGATTTCTGTATCCTTCCAGAGATCACATAACGGAGGGATTCTTGTTTTTTCAAACACTGATATGTACTCAGCTATAAGTTGGGAGTATAAGAGAAGCAAGTTTGCAGAATTCTTGTTTTTCCAAAAAGTTCTAAATATTTTTGTTGACACCGAAATCGAATTCGGACCAACAAACCGTTCAGACGTCTGTGTACGGGAACGCTGATGTTTATTCAACGCCGGGTTTGGGTAGCACCTGAAAAATCCCGTCTCAGGAGGGACCTCATCAGAGAAGAATCATTCTAAGGTTAATCCAGGCTCAGTCAGACCAGTCGAATCACCTTTAAACGTCGTCGAAACAAAAGAAGAATAGCATGAGGGTCGAGCAAGAGATTATGATTTGAAGAAGAACGAAATGTAAAGCTAAATGATTTGATCGATTGGAATGATCTTCAACCGGCTATGGACTTCTGTTTTATAGAGTATAGATGGTCTTATCCCGTGAGACAACTAATTCCACGAGTTAGGAACAAAATTAGAATCAATCTGTTGAAAACTTTTCTAAATCAGCATTACCGGAGTCTTCGATAAGATGTCGGAGGTTTCGTCGTGTAATTTCAGGAACCTGAGTGGGCTCACTGGATACTCCGGCAATATGTCAGACACTCTGGTTGGCTAAAAAACCGAGCCCGAGAGGGCTCACCTGATCCTCTGGCAGCGTGCTGGACAATCCGGTGAGCCAAGTGCCCGAATCTGAGAGGGTTCATCGGACATTCCGGCAATGTGCCGGACACTCCGGTGGGCTAAGTGCTCGAACCCGAGAAGGCTCATTAGACACTCCGATAACATGCTGGATACTCTAGTGACCCTGTGATTTTTGAGTGTCAACATATGCTCCTCTATTTTTTAGTGAAGTTTCTACATTATAAAGCATTTAAGCACCCAAAAACCTCTAAAGGTGATGGTTTTCATGACTCATCGGCCATTGTATTCAACTTTGACAACGATGTTCTTCACATCGGCACTTTTCTCTTACGCTTTTTGCCATACATTTGGATGATACTTTTCAAGTATCGGCCGCTAATAGCCCTAGATAATGATTCTCCGCGAACATATTTCAATATGTATGTGTTTTCAGCGATGATTTTTACTATTCAATATGGCCCTTTTCAATTAGAAGACTATTTTTTGAATTTGTTGCTTCTTTAGCCTACGAGCAGAATAGTTTTTTAAATCAATTCGTCCACATAAAAAGTTTTGACTTTCATCTTTTTATTGCAGGCTCTAACAACTTGAGGCTTGTGTCTCTCAATTTCTTACAAGGCATTTAAACGTTTATCAGTGACTTCATTGATATTGTCTAGCATTAAAGTTCTATACTCATCGGTGGATAAATCATTTTGTTTGCCTAACCTTAGAGCTCCTAGGTTTACTTTGACGAGTAAAACGGCCTCTTGTCTATACATAAGTTCATAAGGCGTTACCTTAGTTGTCCCATGCCTAAATATCCGATGAACACACAATACTTCCGATAACACTTCATGCCATCTCTTGGAATGATCTTCTATCTTTTTCTTAATGAGTTTAATCAATGTTTTGTTACTAGACTCGGCCTGACCATTGGACTGAGCATAATATGAAGATGAATTGAGTATCCTAATTTTCTAGAATTCGGTAAACTCTTTAACATGACCGAACATAAATGAAGTACTCTGGTCGGTAGTCAAAGTTTGAGGTATGTCGAATCTATGAATAATATACTCGGTAAAGAACTCAATTACCTCTTTGTGTGTCATGTTCTTGAGAGCCACTGTTTCGGTCTATTTGGTGAAGTAACCCGTCACGACTAACACGAAACGATGTCTCTTCGAAGATGGAGGATATATTTGCCCTATGAAGTCTCTCATCCTCGAAACAGCCATAGTTTTATAATAGGGTTCATCATGGCTGCGAGTGTCAATTAAATTTTTTTAAATCTTTGGCACTCTTTGTATCCTTTGTAGTAGTGGTAGCAATCGGCAATTATGGTTGGCCAATAGAATATGACCCTCTTTCAACCATTTCATTTTTAGAGCCGATTGATGCGTACCACAAATGCCCTCATGGACTTTCCTCATAGCTACTCTATCTCATCATCACCTAAACATTTCAAAAGCAAACCATCCTTCGTTCGGCGATATAAGTCACCATCGATCAAAGTATACTTAAAAGCCACATGCTGAACTTTTTTATCTACACTTTGCGTTGGGCCACGAATGTATGAAATTATGGGTAACTTTCAATCAAGTGATTCGGTACTATCACGGTTTGACGTGTTAGTGTCTGAACGGTCTAATTCCAACACCTCAAGCATTGGTTTCTTATTGACTGAAAATATACCTTTACTAACATTATAACCCGATGCTTGTTGAGCCAACTCATTGGCTTCACTGTTTTCTAGTCTTGGCACATGATATACGTTGAATTCATCTGTTCTTCTAATGATGTATAGACACTTATCTAAGATAACATTTAATGATCTGTCTAAGCATTAAAAATTTCTAAAAATTTGTTACACTACTAACAACGAATCACCGAAAGTCTCTATATGCTTAACCCCCATAGACTACAACATCTCTAAACTGAACAATAATGCTTCATATTCAGCTTGGTTATTGGTGCAATCATACTCTAATCGGTTTGAAAATTCAAAGTGTGCATCATGAGGAGATACTAAAATCACACCAACACTTTGACCCTCTTTACAAACCAATCCATCAAAATATAACCTCCAAGAAGTAAAAGTAACATAAGCAATATCTATATCTTGCTCTAAATCAATCCGGTGTTCAATGATAAAATTAGTAACAATTTGATTTTTCATAGATTTTAACGATTCATAAGCCAAATCATATTCAATCAATGCATAAGCCCATTTACCAAGACTAACACTAGAAAGCGACCTATGCAACATATGCTTAAAAACATGGGTTTGACAAGCAAACACATAAGTACTAGATAGCAAATAATATCTCAACTTGGTGCCTTGTTTCTGCATATACCAACCATCGGCTCACATATGTGATCACATACTCTTTTCCTTCGGTTTTTTGTGTCAAAACAGTACCAACCACATCATCTTTCGCTGCTACGTAGAGACAGAAAAAGACTCCTCCCATAGGTGCCCTAAGAACCAGCAACGAAGATAAGTATCTTTGATCTTCTCAAAAGCTTCTTGCTGTTTTGCTCTCCAAGTGAATTCTTCCTCATTCTTTAGCCAAAAAATAGGAGTAAATATATTAATTTTGCCTAACAAGTTAGATATGAATCGCCTCAAATAATTCACTTTTCTTAAGAAGCTTTGCAACTCTCTCTTACATGTAGGTGCTTGCACATTTCTAATTGTTTCTATCTTTTTAGGATCTACCTCTATACCTTTCTTATGAATTATTAAGCTTAAAAACTTTTCGGCCGATACACCAAAAGCATATTTGAGCGGGTTCATTTTCAAACCGAAACGACACATTCGGTCTAAAGCGAGTTGCAAATCGGTCAAGCGATAATCTAAGGTAGCCGATTTGATCACCACATCATCTATGAAAATCTCCATGATGACATTAAGCAAATCATGATAAATGAAGCTCATGGTTCTTTGATATATGGCACCCGTATTCTTTAACTAAAAAGTCATAACAATCCAATCAAACAATCCTACAAAATTAGGACATCTAAAAGCTGTTTTAGACATATCCTCTTCGGCCATAAAGATTTGGTTATATCCCGCTTTACCATCAAGAAAGCTAATAACTCTGTGATCGAAAGCATCATTAATCAACATATCGGCTATGGGCATAGGATACTCATCTTTAGGGAGTGGCTCTATTCAAATTTCTAAAGTCAATGCAAACTTTAATCTTACCAGTGTTCTTCTTTTTCGCTGATACGATGTTGGAGATCCACTCCGCATACCTGCAAGGTCTTATAAATTTCGCATCAAGTAATTGGTTAATTTCCTCTTTAATCCGATCCTGCATATTCGGATTAAACCTCCTCATCGGTTGCTTAAAAGGTCTAAAACCAAATTTTATTGAAAGCCGATGCTCAACTAGCTCGCAACTCAACCCAGATATTTCATTATAAAATCATGCAAAAGACCTTATCCCTCTTTTTCTCTGCTCCTCTTCTCTCATCTTCCTAGAGGCGCAGCCTTTGGAGCTTCCTCTTTAAGTGTGGGTCAAGCTAAACGGACACCACCGCGGTTGCATGTAGTTGGAGGAGCTCTTGCTGCTGCTAGCTTCATGATCATGGGATGCCTTTTCGACCGGATCCCTCTAACTTTTCTCTAAGATGCGATCGTACACCACTAAAAGCTAGGTTGGCTAAGTCTTTTTTAAAAATTGTTAAATTAAAACATCGGTTCTTAATATCTCTAAACCGTCGAAGATAGTCAACGATGGGTTCTTCTTTTCCTTGCCGAACAGATGTCAAGTGTGACAACTTCGATTCGTTGTCCCCAGAGTAAAAATGATCATGAAATTTACTCTCTAACGACTCCCATGTGAAAATAGAGCCCAGGGACAATGATGAAACCAAGAGAAAGCGGTTTCAGTTAGTGATAAAGAAAATAACCGTACTTACAAAGCTTCACTAAAACCCGCTTCTCCTAGTTGTGCTATATATTGAATAATGTGTTCCCAAGTGATTTTGCTATCTTCACCATTGAATTTGACGAAGTCGGAAACACACCATCCAACTGGATACGGACTAAATCAAAATACGCGTAAATTTGGTCCCTCCCCTTATAGTATACCCCCTAGCGTTTCGTGAAATTGTTTGTTTAAATCCTCTTTAATGCGCGTCATACACTACTCTATGTTGGCAATGGATGGCCTAGTGGACGCGACCGGTGACGAAGGATGTAGGCTTGTTTTCATGACACTAAACAATTCATTATGAACAGAGCCATGAGAGATAACCGTACTGCTCGGTGGGATAGGTGATGTGCTATATGCAACGGTACGGTAAGGAGAAACAAATGTATCCAATTCATTCAATCGGCTCGTAGCCAGATTGAGAATATTAGTAATTGGCTATACGCTAGCGAGAGACACTACTAAAGCGTTAGTTTGCACATGAGAAGGAAAACTAGATTGTCCACTAATCGAGTTCAACAGCATGCCATACGAAGGTTGTTCTATACTAGAAGTAATAGGCGCCGATGTAATAGTAGGAGGACCTGCATGTGCAACATGAGACGATGATGCAATACTAACATTTTTAGACTTAGACATGTTCTCTTGAATCATGTATTGCATATCGTTCGTTAAGACCTTCTTCATGTCGGCGAAATAATATGAAAGATCTTTAAAAGTAACGAGAGGGTACGAAGATGTTTTTACATTGGCAGCACTCATAGCCGCGTTGTCGTCGATGGCCGGAAGAACGGGCTTTTTTATTTGAGAGATTGCGCCTTTGCCGTCTTTCTTAAAGCACGTCAAGTACTCCTGCAGCTCTCGCTTCTCGCTCGCCTTGTGCACCTCTTCGAAGGCCCTCCATCGTTCCAAGAATGATTTGCGCGCCTTCTCGAACAACTCCTTCAAAGATGGCATGATAATGTTCATCATGGAGATCTCGGAGGTTATGGTGGAAACGATGATTCGATTTGTGCAACCGAAATCACTCGTCCCCAGCGGAGTCGTCAAAAAGTGTGTTGACATCGAAATTGGGTCCGAACCAACACACCGCTCGCACGTCCATGTGCGTGAACGCCGTCGCTTCTTCAACGCCGGATTTAAACAGCACCTGAAAAATCTCGCTTCGGGAGGGACCCCGTCAGAGGATGATCATCCTAGGGTTGATTCAAGCTCGGTCAGGCTAGTCAGATCGCCTTTAAACGTCACCGAGACGAAGGAAGGACAACATAAGAGTCGAGTTAGGAGATTAGAGTTTGGAGAAGAACAAAATGTAAAAGCAAATGATTTGATTGATTGGGATGATTCTCAACCGGCCATGAGTCTCTGATTTATAGAGGTGGAATGGTCTTATCCCGCAGGGCAACTAATCTTACGAGTTAGAAAAGAAATTAGAATCAATCTGCTGAAAACTTTTCTAAATCAGCATTACCGGAGTTGTCGACAAAGTGTCGGACACTTCGGTTACCGAAGTCTCCAGTAAGATGCCGGAGGTTCTGTCATATAATTTCGAGAACCTGAGATGGCTCACTGGATACTCCGACAATGTGCCAGACACTTCGGTGGGCTAAATGCCCGAACTCAAGAGGGCTCACTGGACCCTTCGATACCGTGTCGGATACTCCGGTGGGCCAAGTGCCCGATCTGAAAAGACTCACGGGACACTCTGATAATATGCTGGACACTCCGGTGAGCTAAGTGCCCGAACTCGAGAGGACTCACCGAACACTTCGGTAATGTGCCGGATTCTCCGGTGGCCCTGTGATTTTTGTGTGTCAACAATTTTATATAAAAATCGTCTTCTCCATGGCAATGATCAACATCTAAATCAGATGAAACCATTGTGCATATGTAAGTACAAAAAAAATGTACCAAATGAGGATGCTAAGGATGTACCAAATGAGGAAATTTGGTGAAATTCATCTGGAAATTTGGTTGGAATAAATGAAGATAAGATGAGTGTTGTGCTCCACTTAGGGTAAACATTAAACAAGTGTAATCCTGTGGAAAATGGACACACTACTAGTATTACAATTGGATGGATTTTGGCCTTGTTTAATGCCATAATGAGAATTTTTGTTTGAATCCTATGTTTTTACTGTGAAATTAAACTGACTATTTTAGAATTTATGTGAAATTTTTATGAAATTTTTGCTTTTCAAAAGAGGCCAAAATTAATCTTGATTGAATTTGAAACTTGCAATCGAATCCACTCTATTAAAAGGTAAAAAAAAAATTTCAAACAGAAGTTTCCCAAGATCTCAACAAATTGGGAAACGGCAAAGACCTCACCAACCCCCACAGAAAAGAAAAAAGTTAGAATAGGTGATTATTTTATGAGGTAAATGACAAATAGACTTAAAAAACAGTGAATTAGGAAATAAATAAATTTAAATCATTGATTTATCCGATCCAACGATCCAAATGCTGAGAAAATAGGTTTATCCAACCCCGGCTCTCCACACGATCCCCGTCACCCACTGGTTACAGACGCGAACACCAGCAGGGCGAGCAAACACCAAAACCCCGGCCCGTACAAACCGAGCCCAAAAAATCCGGGGCCACTTGCAACAACGGACTCCTCGCCCACGCGCACGGCCGCGTCGCGAAAAGGAGGGACCGGTCTCTGGACAGCACCGCACGGCCGCATACCTTTCTTTCACACTTGATGGGTTGCTGCGGTTCCTCGCTGCGTGCGGGGGCAGCGGGGCAGCAGCCGGGGCCCCACGCGGAGAAGCCGCCGCCGCCGCCGCCGCC
>BCLG01001130.1:51914-80726 GCA_001602295.1 Zoysia matrella | reverse complement strand
CAGAAAGTTGATTTGGCTGCAGGAGGAGGCGAAGGGCGTCGGCGAGCTGCGGCACCCGAGGCTGGCGAACCTGATCGGCTACTGCTGCGATGGCGACGAGCGCCTGCTCGTCGCAGAGTTCATGCCTAACGACACCCTCGCGAAACACCTGTTCCACTGTAAGTCCCGGCCCGGGTGATTTTACACAGGCCGGGCCGGCCCGAAACACGTGAAAAAAATAAACTTTATTTTTTGGAGATATTACTGAAAAATTAATTATATAATATAAAAATATATAAATTTTAAACATAAATAGGACAAATTACATATATTTTAATGTTAAATTTTAATAAAATAATAAACTGGCCAAACGTGCCGTGCCTGGCCGACCAGGCTAAACGGGCTCGAGAACGGGCCTGACTGGGCCGGTCTAAACTGGCCGTGCTCGGGCCAGCCCAGCGGGCTTGCGGCCAGGCCCAGGCATGGCCTGGCCCGTCTGACCGTCGTGCCGGGCCTTGCTCGGGTTGAGCCAAAAGTATCGGGCCTCAGGCCGGGCGCCATCTAGTGTGATCATTTCTCAAAGTTGGGGACCACTTGGAGTACTCGTGAGCAAACTCTGCAATTGTGGGTTGTGGTGACTGGTGGGTAGGAGTTCGGTAGGCTACAGGCAAAATTTTCTGCTTTGATTGTTCTCCTGCTGTAGTAGTTGCCTGTGGCATTTTACAGAGGATTTATTTATTTTGAAATTTGTGGGCGCGGGAGTTGATATGGGGCTTGTCTCTCATTTTCTAATTCAGAGTTTGGTGCATTCAGTCATCAGGTGATGTCCATATGAACTGGCAAGGTATTAGAAACAACAGTTGAGTTCAATTCCTTACAACACGATTTTGCGTATGCGCAGGGGAGAAGCAGACTATTGAATGGGCTATGCGCCTGAGGGTTGCGTGCTACATTTCTGAAGCATTAGATTATTGCAGCATCAAAGGAAGGCCTTTGTATCATGACCTAAATGCATACAGAGTCCTCTTTGATGAGGTAAACGGTTTACCCGTGCAGTTCATTGAATCTATAGTAGTGCAAGTGGCACATAAACATTATAATGTTCTATTGGTGACCATGTTCAATGTGCCTAAGATTATTTTGCTGATTAGATTTTAAAAGTTATGCATTGTCTCTGGCAATAGAATTAGATGTTAATGTTATAATGGAACTGAAACCTCCAAGGTTTGATATCTGCTTGTTACAAAAAAAAAAAAAAAACCTGGGGCACCAGTTGTCTCCTGTTTGCCATTTTTTCCATCACTTGTTGGAACTATAGTTTAGCAGTAAAAAAAGTGCCACCTATCTTCTCTGTTTTGCTGACTAGAAGGACATAGAATACAAAAACTACAGAGGAACTTTGTACTGTAACTTATAATAAAAATTTTAGCATGTCATCTATTCTGGTTTTCCTTTAACAGTATCATCAGTTTGACTTTGTAAGATGATATATATCACATACAGAAGCTGAATATGAGAGTTTGTACCAATCATCTTATTTGTAAGCCAGAAAACTCTTATGAATTTTATGATTGCAGAATGGCGACCCCCGTCTGTCATGCTTCGGTCTGATGAAAAATAGCAGGGATGGAAAAAGCTATAGCACGAACCTGGCATATACACCTCCTGAGTATCTGAGAAATGGTACATGTTTTTCATGTCATATTTTGTTCTCCTAGAAAATTCTACTTTCATGCTATTTTAACAAAATTTTGACCCCAGTGATCTTAAACTAATTTTATCTTTAAACTATATTCTGCTTGAAATACTTCTGCTGTATTTGTTCGGGAAATTTTCTTTTCTTGATTCTCTCAACACTTGGTACATGATTTAATAGAAATGATGGCGACCAATACCATTTTGTAGTTGCTGTTACCATGAGAGGACTTCTCAGTAGTGTTACAGATTTTTTTTATAAAAAAAACAGCAATGTGCTTTGCTAATTCATTAAATATTTTTAAATAGTGCATATTGTGCCCCTGTTAAGGGAATTATCGAGCAGCGCTATATGTTTTGTTTAGTTAGTGATGCTTCTTTTTTCCAGTATGCTACTGAAGTATAGACATAACCACACAACATGAGACACTTGGAATGAATGTTCTTTTGAGGCAGTTCTTGTTCTTCTAGGCAGGGTTACCCAAGAAAGTGTTATATTCAGTTTCGGCACTGTACTCCTTGACCTTCTCAGTGGAAAGCGCATACCTCCTTCCCATGTAAGTTATAACTACAACAGTCTTAGGTGCCTTAGATATAGGCCTATGTTTACAAATACAAAAATATAAAGGCCAATTATCAAGTAACAATAAAGTAGCAGAGTTTCCATTCTGGCAGTTCAATTTGCAGAATTTTTTTCTCAAGCTGAATCTTCAGTACCTTAGCTCGTACAACCAGGGTTCACAAAACCGCTCGAAAACCGCGGTAAACCGCGGTTTTCGACCAAACCGCTGCGGTTCGGTTTTAGCGGTTGACCGGTTTTCGTTTTAAAAATTTAAAAAAAATTGAAAATTTGAAAAAATTTGAAAATTTGAAAACCACTCAAACCGAGCGGTTTACCGCAAAAACCGTTGAAAAACCACTCAAACCGATTTGATTTCAAATTCAAAAACGGTAAACCGTAAAAACCGCTCGGTAAACCGTAAAAACCGCTCGGTTTTCTCTCAAAAATTTGATTTTTGAATTTGTTCGGTTTTTGTAACGATTTTCGCGGTTTTTGCGGTTTTCGTTAAACCACTCTCGTGTGGTTTCCGCAGCTCAAACGGTTTTGAAAACCCTGCGTACAACTCGATCATTGATTGGATTTCTTATGCAACCTGCATTGTGGAAGCTAGAGCCTGCACAGTTTTTTTTTTTATCAAAGAATGCAATCAAATGTTACCGAAAGGTTGTGTGCACACTGGTAATAGTGGGTATCTGCATTCCTTTCAAATAGGCACTTGATATCATGAGAGCCAGAAACATCCAAGCTCTAATGGATTCACATCTGGAAGGAAACTATTCAATGGAGGTGGCTACCACATTGGTGAATCTTGCCTCACAATGTATACAGTATGAGCCAAGAGATCGGCCAGATATAAAAAAGTTGGTTTCCATTTTGGAGCCTCTGCAGACAAAACTAGAAGTGAGCATATTTGTCTTTCCCATATCTGCTGCAGTCTTTGTGAAAGAATTCATTTAATTTCCTAGCACTATGCATTATGAGAGTGCAATTCATACATGGCTCACGCTAATGTTGCCAGTTCCACCATTACTGTATCACTACCCTTGGTTTCCGTGCCCTATAAACAGTAGTTCCATATTTTTTGGTGCTTAATCGTTTATTAATTTTATGTCTCTCTGTTAAGTAGAATACTGTTGGTTGTTGATGATGATATTATTTTATTGACTATATCTCTCTTTGTCAAATGTTGTTTCATGATCCTTGGTAATGACTATAATTTTCGCAATTACTGTTGCACTTGCTATGTAAAAGCTGTAACTAAACAAACGTTATCAACCACCTGTTGATTATTCTTGCTTTTTTATATGTTGTTTCAAGATAACTGAACTCTGATTTTTGACATGCTTTCTGGCCTGCTGCACATTTGTCAAGTTCTCTATTTATTTGTTAGAGGTTCTGCTAGGAACACTATGTTCCCGTTCTATATAGTACAGATTACCACACAATTTACTGCCACTGATGGTCGTTGCTATTTTGCAACAGGTACCATCCTATGTGTTGCTTGGAATTCCAATGCCTGTGGAAGAACCACAGGCGGCTCCTACTCCACAACATCCTCTTTCTCCCATGGGAGAAGCCTGTTCCAGGATGGACTTAACTGCTATCCATCAGATCCTATTCACGACGCATTACAGAGATGATGAAGGGTCCAATGAGGTGAATGAAAGCAAATCAGTGCATTTTTTTGTCCAACCGTTCTGTTCCATTGAATCTGTGACATATTTTTATCATTTTCTTTGCTGCAGCTTTCTTTTCAAGAATGGACACAGCAGATGAGGGATATGTTGGATGCAAGGAAACGTGGTGACTTTGCGTTTCGAGATAAAGATTTTAAGGCAGCAATAGATTGTTATAGTCAGGTAGGAATGTTTTTGTTTTCTCGAAAAAGTACTTGGTGTTCTCAGAAATCACTCTAATGCAGCCAACTCATCCTTTTCATGTGTTTGTTTCACAGTTTGTTGATGTGGGGACAATGGTGTCACCAACTGTACTTGCTAGACGGAGCCTGTGCTACCTTATGTGTGACCAACCTGATGCTGCCCTCCGTGATGCGATGCAAGCGCAGATTGTCTATCCTGATTGGCCAACAGCTTTTTACATGCAAGCAGTTGCCCTATCCAAGCTAAACATGCAGAGTGATGCTGTGGACATGCTGAATGAGGCGTCACAGCTAGAAGAGAAGAGGCAAAAGAGCATCAAAGGTACTTGAAGAATGTCTTCGGTTCAGAGAAGCAGCATCCCCTCTAGAAACATGCATTCACACTATGCAGTATATTCTCCAACCTTTTCTCCTGTAGAAAGTGCATAGTACTCTCTCTGGGTTTAATATATTGACGCTGTTGATTTTAAATATCATCTTTGACCATTCATCTTATTTCAAAAAATATTCAATCATGTAAAATTATTAGTTATATTGTAAATTCCTTATTTATCATAAATTATAATAAAATATATATTATTTATCTTTTTTGGATAAGATGAATGGTCAAAGTAACATTAAAACTCAATAGTGTCAATATTTTAAAAACAGATGGAGTACCTGGTGTCGTTAGACCTTAGGAAGTTAGGAAGCCTTCAGAGAAGATGCTCTCCGGAGCTGCGTGATCAAACAACCCATTCAGCATGGCATTTGTGTGATAGGTTTGCAATTTTTTCGGGCCCATGTATATAGCATCAGTTGCATGGGAGCTCAAAATTTGATACAGGTACGGTGCTGGTTGTTCACTAGGGGCCCTATAGCTGAAGCTAATAAATCTTGTTTGTGCAAAATGTTTGGACATCGGTTCAATTTATACGATTTTGAGTAAGTTGATATGTCCTTTCTCGATAACCTTAAAAAAAGAGCTTTCACAAAAGATGTGCTCGTGGTGTTAACAGTACTGCAGAGAGACGGTACTGTATGTGCCTGCCTGCCTCACGCCCTCACCCACCCTCAGTCCAGTAAATGGCATTAGGGTGGGTTTTTAACCGTTCGATCTGAGATCAACTGGTGAACAGTATTTTGCTACGGTATCAGTTAAAAAAAAATCGTCCTGCAGTGTCAATTTACGGTACTATACCACTTTTTACTCTAGCAGATGCTACGGTATCTTTAATTTTGTCATCTAATTCAGGGGGTTTGATTCCCCAGTCCAGTGTGGAACTAGGAGCCCAGTACTTATCAGGAGTCGGAATAAAAAAAACCTTCGCAGCAGGAACAGCGGTTTTCCCCAGCCTGTGCCTCAAAGCACCTGCCTGAGTGGGAAAACAATCATAAGTGAAACCTAAGAATAAAATAGAGAGAAATCTGCGAGTAGTTTTTCCTCTTCGTTGGTGTCCAAGTTTTTCAGGTACCATGTCCACACCTTGCCGCGGTTACTTTTTCTTTTGACATGGATATCTGCATTTACAGTTGTACTAATATGAATATACACTCATATACACACTTTATACATATAATATATATCTTGTGCGTATGTTAGATCTATAAATTATAAATATGCTTCGCATCTTTCTAGAAAATTGTGTGGAATTATTTAGGGAACGAAGTCTTGGTGAGATAGTGAGAACTCGCATCGGCTCGTCTGGCCACTCAAGCTGACGGTCGGCCAAATGATTTGTAAGTAGGATGTATGTGAAGTTGTGGTAGGTGAGTGAATGAATGTGAGATTATAAGTGAGATTTATTGTTTAAAAAAAATAAAAGATTCTAATTTGTTTATTTATTTATTTGACAGTTTTAAAGATTAAATATGAGATAAGGTGTTTGTGAAAAAATCTGCTTATCCGACGGTCGGTCGGTTCTCGTCTCGGTTAGCTTTGACATATGTCATATACCTAGTGCCTCATGCCCGGGAATCTTCGCTGATGCGTGCTCTGTCAAAAAAGAATCTCTCCTTCACCCACCCCCAGCTGGGCCGACATGGGCCATTTTCTGGTGCCTTTTCCTTTTTCTAAAATTCATCCTGTGTGCGCCTAAGGTACGCTAGGATGGATTTAGAAAATTTAGAAATTTATTTTTTTTAAATTAAGTGGCACTTTTACAATTCTTGGAATATTCTAAAATATGAATTACAATTTTTGAATCTATTGACTTTAACAATATGATACTTTACTTTTAAATTCATCAAAAATATATTTTTATATTATTTAATTGATTAAATTTGTAGTATAAATCATTGGTTAAAGATGTGTTTGACCAAATTTAGATGTAAAGTTATTTTTGTTATGGACGTAGTATTTGATTTCTAGATATACAAAAGATGTACAAAAGCATCCAATCAAATTCGTTCGCCCTGACCAATTCGTTGTGCAACGTGGATTAGTGACATGGCACGGAAGCATAAGTGAACAAAACGGGTTCACGACATAATACTTGGATCTGTCCATTGGAATATCTGTATCTCAAGCTGGTTTACCTTTGACATTCGCCATAAAAATAGGCTATTTCTCTCGATCCATTTTCAGTTGTCCAGTCTCCGCGATCTCGAAGCTAGATGACTTCACGACACTTGGCAGCCACGCACGACCTGCATCAAGAAATGGACGGTTTGTTCATGTCATGACCTGGTTGATCTCTACCTCGACCTGGCTATCACTATCACTCGCTGTCGCCACAAATCTTCCATGACCCGTTCCCGTTCTTCACTGGCCGTCTCCGTAGTCTAGTTGATTGTCTCCATCCTAGGATCACGCGAATCAGTTGATATGGACAATTTGCTCATGTCATGACCTGATCGATCTCATGGCAATTGGCAATAGATAACACACACGTACTGACACGGTGACTTGACTTCATGGATCTGGCTCGCCAAGAACAAGTATCAAGCCCATACTCAACTGCTTGAGATAGTATTCGGATTGTCTCGAAGCAAGAACCTGCGGCTCCAACCATGGCGGCGGCGCTCCGTTTCTTGAAGGCTCTGTCGCTGGTGCTCGTGCCGGTGCTCGTCGCCGTCGCGCTGTACAGCCCCCCGGACTTCTCCCCGGCGCCGTTGCCGCCGGAGTACTCGTACGGGCCCGTCGTGTCCGCGCCGCGGCACGAGGCGCGCGTGCTGGCGGCGAGCGAGCGGGTGGGCGAGGGCCGGCTCCCTGGCCCCGAGGACCTGGCGTACGACGCCGCCGGCGGGTGGCTGTACACCGGGTGCGTCGACGGGTGGGTTAGGAGGGTGAGCGTTCCAGGCGGGGACGTGGAGGACTGGGTCCGCACCGGCGGGCGCCCGCTCGGCGTCGTGCTCGCCGCGGACGGCGGCCTCGTCGTGGCCGACGCGGACATCGTGCGTTCTTCACTCTTTTACAGGGGATTTATTTTCCTATCTGATGCGATGTTTGCAACTGTTGCTAGATTTCGTGTATGTTATGGACGTGATGTTTGATGTCCATGAACGACAGGGGCTGCTGAAGGTGAGCCAGGACAAGGCGGTGGAGCTGCTGACGGACGCGGCGGAGGGCGTCAAGTTCGCGCTCACCGACGGCGTCGACGTCGCCGCTGACGGCACCATCTACTTCACCGACGCGTCGTACAAGTACAACCTCGACAACCACATGACGGACATCCTCGAGGGGCGGCCGCACGGCCGGCTACTGAGCTTCGACACGGCCACGAGGCAGACGGCCGTGCTTGCGCGGGACCTCTACTTCGCCAACGGCGTCGCGGTCTCGCCGGACCAGAGGTCCCTCGTCTACTGCGAGACAGTTATGTGAGTTCCTGAGCCATCGATCTACTACCTTACCGGCAAGGCAGAGCTAGCCAATCCATCGGACGACCTCGCTGCTACCGTTCTCACGCGCGAGACCCGGCGTCGTTTCCTGTCTCTGCAGGAGGAGATGCTCGAGGTACCACATCGCCGGCGACAAGAAAGGCGCGGTGGAGAAGTTCATCGACAACCTGCCGGGATTGCCCGATAACATCCGGTACGACGGCGAGGGCCAGTACTGGATAGCGTTATCCGCCGTACGTAACAGCGATGTCTCACCTTCTCGTGGCAAATTTGTTTCGATTTCCTTTCACCGTGGTACTGAATCGATCGTCGTGCGAAATCGAGCTGCAGGGGAGGACGCTTCAGTGGGACATTTTGACGAAGTACCCTTTCATCCGGAAGCTGGTGTACCTCGTCGGCAAGTTCGTGGAGGTTCCCCTAGGGCTGAAGAACTCCGGGGGTATGAGCGTCACGTTCGACGGCGAGCCGGTGTCCATGTACAGCGACCCGGGGCTGGCGCTCGCCACCGGCTGGCTCAAGGTCGGCAAGCATTTGTACTACGGGTCACTGGTCGAGACATACATCAGCAGGATTGACCTCACCGAATCTCTAGCCGAATCACAGGAGTGACATACGTACTGAGTTCTGATTTGTTCCTCTTGTGGATTGTCAGCTCTGGTAATGACATACTACTAGGCAGAACAGTTTTCTTTTTCTTTCTTCGATAATATATCAGGTGGTACGTTACTATGTTTCACGATGATATATCAGATGGCGAACTGATGCCAAAAAAAAAAAAGGCTGTGAACGACATTGGGAACATATAAGTGAACAAGTTAATCCTGCTTGAAGGGTACTTGCACGCATGATGCCACTCAGTCCAGTCCGTCTGATTTGGTGCGGCCTTTACTGCGAGGAGCTGGACTTCCATTGGACTGGGAGGGAAAAAAAATTCTATGCAGCCCGACTGCACGGCGGCCTCTTTGCAGCACAAATCGGATCTGCTCCACGCGTCCCTACCGCACTAATCTCCAAGCAACGACTTGGTTGAAACGAACCCAACAGAATCTCCGCGCATTTTCCTTCGCTCATGGCAGGCCGCGCTTGAGGCCGCCGCTGGCAGCTGGCCCCCTCTGTTGCCGCTGCCGCCGAGGCTCCCCGTCGGGGGCCGGCGGGATCGGCTCCTCCACTGGGCCTCTCTGTTGCCGTCGTCGCCGCCCGTCTCCATCGGCTCTGCAGTGCACGGCCTGGAGGTGCCGCCCGTGGTAGACCGAGCTGGGAGTCGGCCGCGGAGCTCTAGGCCGTCGGAAGCCGACCGCGGCCGCTGTCGCCGTCGGGCCATTGACCTTGCTTGCCGTGATGCCCATTCACCTGCGCCGAGAGCTGCTCGTTGCCGCCGTCGTAGCCGGCACTTCTCCATCTTCGCTGCCACGCACGGTCAGGAGGCACCGCCAGGCAAGGAGCGGAGCTTTGGCGTCAGGAGGTAGCATTGCCCGAGCCAGATCGAGCTTATCTGGGCACGGAAGGTGTCGGGATCGTGTAATTCGAGTATTTCACTGTTCGTACTCGTATGTATAAGACCTTTGAGTTAGAGGTCAAATAACAGCGCACGAACGTGCAATCTGACTTTCGAGGTGATGATCTACGAAGTCTTAGCCACGTCAAGACACACGGAGACCCGATCTCCGAGAACCATCTTCAAAGATCGAACCCTGAGGAGTAGGTACGGTATTATGACATATTTACTTCAACATCCAACTATCAACCACTCTGACAGGATGGGACGGGTTTCACCACGACGACACTCCAGCTGAAGCCGCACAGCCAGACGGGTCACGACAGTCAACAGACAATATCCGTTGGCACTGTGGCTGACACTACAGTGTCGGATAGTCGCTACAGTGTCCGCCACTACGTACGATGTGATGGGCTACGCCCGCGCATGGGCAAGACGAATGATGGTGACAACAGTGAAGGGCCCATCTATCAACGACACGACAGGATCGCGTATGGATCACCATCTTGTAACCCTAGAACGTCGTATATAAGGGAGGTCCGAAGAGCGATAGAGGACAACGAGAAAAGAACAACGAACATCAAAAAGCCCAAAGCTCTCGCGCGTATCCGTTCACGAGCGAGCAATCTCACCCATACACGCACCGAGCACCCACGGTCTAAACACCGGATCCTCTCCCGAAGAGAGGATCCGACTCCTTATACTCTTATCGTCGAGATAATCCACCCTTGGACGTAAGGTACTACACCGTTCGAGGTAGCCCGAACCAAATAAAAACCCTCTTAGTCTTCCGTAGACTAAGCCATATCGAATACGAAGGCACACCACCCTTACAATCGTATTTTCATACTGTGCCGGTGGTCAGAACACCGACAGAAAGCGCGACAGCGATGCCTGGTGCGGTGGCGACGAAAGAGCCATTGCCAACGGGAGTAGGAGCACGTGAATCTGGCTGGGAGAGAGGAGCACCGGGGAAGGGTGTTGAGAATTGTCGGTGTTCTGACCACTGGCACAGTACGAAAATACGATCGTGGAGGTGATGTGCCTTCGTATTCGATATGGCCTAGTCTACGAAAGACTCAAGAGAGTTTTTACATGTTTCGAGTCACTTCGAACGGTGTAATACCTTACATCCAAGGATGAATTATCTCGACGATAAAAGTACAAGAGTCAAATTCTCTCTTCAGGAGAGGATTCGGTGTCTAGACCGTGGGTGCTCGGTGCATGTATGGGTGAGATTGCTCGCGCGTGAACGAATACGCGCGAGAGCTTTTGGCTTTTCGGTGTTTGTTGTTCTTCTTTTCTTGTTGTCCTCTATCGCTCCCTGGGCCCTCTTTATATAAGACGGTCCGAGGTTACAAGATGGTGGTCTCTACGCGATTCTGTCGTGTCGCTGACAGGTGGGCTCTTCACTGTTGTTGCCATGATTCGTCTTGCCCATGCGCGGGCGTAGCCCGTCGCGTCGTACGCAGCGGCGAGCACTGTAGTGTCAGCTACAGTGCCGACGGGTCTTGTCCGTTGACTGCCGCGGCCCGTCAGGCTGTGCGGCTTCAGCTGGAGTGTCGTCGTAGTGAAACCCCTTCCGTCCCGTCAGAGCGGTTAGCGGTTGGCCGTCGAAGTAAATATGTCATAATGCCATATCTACTCCCCAGGGGTCAGTCCTCAGGGTTGGTTCTCGGAGGTCGGCATCTCCGTGTGTCTTGGCGCGGCTAAGACTTCGTAGATCGTCGTCTCGGAGGTTGGACCGCGCGTTCGTGCACTGTTGTCCGACCTCTAACTCGGAGTCTTACACGTACGAGTACGGACCGTGAAGTACTCAAGGTATATGATCTCGACAGTAACCTCCGAGCCTGACGCTGTTTGCAACCTCTGATTGAGGCGGCGCTGGGCTAGTTGTTCTCGAGGTCCGTCCTGATCCTACGGGGGCGTGCGAGCGCGCCCGTAGGGCGGAGCTCCCAAGCCCTCGAGTGATCTGAAGGGTCGATCGTAGGCTAAAGCGTTGTGCAGACCATCATCCGTTGATAGTTGATCGTACGGATGCGCCTGAACGCGCTTCAAGGTCTCCTAGGATAGGTTGCTGTCGATGCAAATCTTTTCAGTGGGCAAAAGTCCCATCCCCTTTGATGCTGCTTGAATGACTGTTTTAGACAGTCCTTTGGTAAATGGATTAGCTAGATTCCCATTAGAGCAAATATAATCCACAGTGATTATACCCGTCTCTATTGCATACCTTAGCGACTTGAGTTTCCTTTTAATGTGCTTCGAAGACTTCATATTGTCCTTCCTACTCTTCACCTTAACTAGAACAATTTAGTTATCGCAGTAGGTGAGAACAGCTAGAACTGGTTTGTCCATAACTGGAAGATCAGAGAGGAGATCTTGAATCCACTCTGCTTCTACCACTGCTGAGTCAAGCGCTACTAACTCGGCCTCCATAGTAGAGCGTGTAAGAACGGTTTGTTTTGAAGACCTCCATGACACAGCTCCACCCGCTAAAGTGAATACATATCCACTTGTAGCCTTCATATCATCTGAATCACTGATCCAGTTTGAGTCACTGTATCCTTCTATAACAGTCGGATGACCTGAATAAAATATTCCTAGGTTCTTGGTTCCTTTCAAATATCTCTCTCAAGCGCTATCCAGTGATCACTACCCGGATTAGAGGTGTAGCGACTCAATTGACATACCGCATACAAAATGTCTGGTCTTGTAGCACTAGCTAAGTACATGAGAGAACCTATAACCTGGAAATACCTCAATTGATCTTTTCCATGACCTAAATTTTTCTTTAATTTAGAATTAGGAACATAGGGTGTGGAAGCAGGCTTACAGTCCATCATGTTAAAACGTGTAAGCATCTTGTCCACATAATGGGATTGAGTCAATGATATCCCATTACTCCCTCTCAAGATCTTAATATTTAAAATTACATCTGCGTCTCTCAAATCTTTCATATCAAAGTTTTGAGATAGAAGAGACTTTGTGTGATTTATTAAGTCCAAGTTTGTCCCAAATAATAATATGTCATCCACATACAAGCAAGCATAGAATGACACCTTGCCCAGCATTGAAGCGATAGTACACACATTTATCGGCTTTGTTTACACAAAAGCCCGCTGAAGTAAGTGTAGTATTGAACTTTTCATGCCACTGTTTAGGGGCTTGTTTAAAGCCATATAAGGACTTAATTAGTCTACAAACTTTGTTCTCTTGTCCTTTTACCACAAACCCCTCTGGCTGCTATATATATATTTTTCCATCAAGCTCTCCATTTAGAAAAGCTGTTTTAACATCTATTTGATGTATGAAGAGTTTTTGTGCAGCTGCCAGCGCTATAAGCATACGGATCGTAGGTAACCTGGCAACAGGAGAATAAGTGTCAAAATAGTCTTCTCCCTCCTTCTGTGTAAAACCCTTAGCCACTAACCAGGCCTTGTACTTTTCTATAGTACCATCAGGTCTATGCTTTCTTTTAAATATCCATTTGCATCCTACTGGCTTGCAGTCAACTGGGAGTTCAGCCAGCTCCCAGGTCCTGTTAGTGATAATGGAATCCATTTCACTACGAACTGCTTCTTTCCAGTATTCTGCCTCGGGAGAAGCATATGCCGCGAAGATGGTTCGAGGTTCATCATCCACGACATAGGTGACAAAATCATCACCTAGAGATTTTTCAACTCTTTGTCTCTTGCTCCTCCTTGGTTCCAGTTCAGGAACTGTTTCACCAACATCCTGAAGAGAAGGACATCTTGTTGAAATGTCATTCACTCTCATGGGGAAGATGTGCTCAAAAAAGATAGCATTTTTAGGCTCTAGTATTGTGTTAACAGCAATATTTGGCACTTCAGAGTGAATCACTAAAATCTATAGGCTGTGTTGTGACTTGCATATTCAAGAAAGACACAATCTACAGTCTTTAGTCCAAGTTTCCTCTTCTTTGGTGGGGGCACATGTACTTTAGTAAGATAACCCCACGTGCGAAGATGAGACAGGTTAGGCTTTCTCCCTTTCCATCCCTTGTAAGGCGTGTCCTCTCAATTCCGAGGGGCAATCCTATTCATGACATAGTTAACAGTGAGGACAGCCTCACCCCACCATGAATAGTCCATACCAGAACTTTGCAAAAGGGCATTGACCAAATCACAAAGAGTTCTGTTCTTTCTTTCTGCTATTCCATTGGATTGGGATGAGTATGGTGGCGTATATTCATGTACTATGCCATCTTCCTCACAGTATTCAGAGAAATCTCTAGGAATATATTCCCCACCTCTATCAGACCTAAGCATCTTAATTGTCTTCCTAATTGGTTTTCAACTTCAGCCTTATAAATTTTGAAGTATTCTAGTGCTTCATCATTAATTCTGAGTAGATAGATGTAACAAAATCTAGTAGCATCATCTGAAATATTTTTTTTCCTCCCTTGGTTATAATTCCATTCGTCTCACAAAGATCAGAATGGACCAGCTCAAGGGGTGATGGGCATCTCCCCTCAACCGTATGAAATGGCTTTCGGGGTTGCTTAGCTTGCATACATACTTCACACTTATGATCTCTATCAAAGTTGTGTGTGGGAATTAAATCCATTTTGCTCATTCGAACTATTGCATCTCGATTAACATGACAAAGGCGTGAATGCCACAAATAAATGTTATTATTAGATTATGAAGAATAGAAAACATTTGCAGAAGTATCAACTACAGAAAGGCAAAACATGCCTCCGCAATCATAGCCCTTTCCTACAAATGAACCAGATTTGGTTAACTGTTCTACTTTATTTGACTCGAAGACTAACTTTATTCCTTTGCGACACAGCATTGCTCAGCTTAGAAGATTGCGAGTCGTTGCTGGTACAAACAGCACGTCCTTCAGAACAAGACTCTTGCCAGAAGTTAACTTCAGGCTCACTTGTCCCACGCCCCGTACTGCTGCAGCCATTCCATTTCCCATCAATCCCGGAGCCACCGGCTGCAGTCTGCAATGATGAGAAACATTTACGATCAGCACATATGTGCCTAGTTGCACCAGTATCGATCCACCAATCAAAAGATGAATCTGCCATAAAGGCCAGTGGTACATACCCATTTGCAGCAGTGCCTGAACCATTGTTGTCGATTTGTGCAATTGCCACATGCACTTGAGCATTAGCTCTTTTCTGCCGATCAGTTGAAGGACTCCTTCCTTTACGGTTCCGGCACCTGTTTGCCTTGTGGTCCTTCTCGCCACAGACACAACAGATGATCTCGTCTTTCTTTTTCTTGAAATTGTTGTTCTTCAGTCCAGTAGGTCCATGTGCCTTCTTTTCCTTTTCCTTCTTCACATTCTTCCCATTCCCAGGCTTGTTCTTGTAATCAACAAGATTTGCTTGAGCATTGGCTGCCTTTACCCCACCAAAACCTGTCTTCGACTTCTCCTCAACATTTATTGCAGCAATGAGCTCATTTAGAGTCACCCGCTGCTTTAAATGTCAACGTGCAGTGACAAAGTCACACCAAGAAGTGGGCAGTTTGGCAAGGATGGAGTTAACCTGAAAGCTCTCAAGGAGGACGCACCCGAACTGAGCTAAGCCTCGCACAATCAGTAGTAGCTCATGGATTTGCTCAAAAACAGATCGGCCATCTCCCATACGAAAGTTCAGGTAACTTGCCACCATAAAGGACTCATTACCGTTATCGCTCTCAGCATACTTGTCATTCAGTTCATCCCACACCTTCTTTGCCTCGGTGAATGTTACATAGACATCAAACAGCCTATTTGATAGAACTGCCAGGAGTCGTGCAAGGGCAAAGGCATTTGCCTTATCCCAACGGGTCCTTAACGCAGCGAGCCGCACTCTCTCGACCTCGTTCTGCACGTTGTCTCCTGGTGCCTCAGCTGGCTATTCAGTGAGGACCCAGAATAATCCGAGCTCCAACAACCACAGCCTAGTCCGAGCCTGCCAGCGTTTGAAGCCGGTTCCATCAAAGGTTTCAGGCTTAGTGGCATCAGAGTTGGGCACAACTGAACTGGAACTAGCCATACTAGGATTTCTGGATTGTTGAGAATATTGCAATAATATGAGCACAAAACAGATTACAGTAAATGTGTATATATAACAATGAACTGGATCTGATAACAGACACCTACAGAACTTGCTCTCCAGAGTATAATGCAGAACAAAATTACATGCAGGAGCAGTTAACAGGTGGTTCAAGTCTGAATAATTATGTTTATAGAAATTTACTCTCAGATTCTAAACTAGTCGGCCCCAGAGTTTGTCACTCTGCTCCTTGACCAGTATCACACATCACAGATTAAATTAGTTAGATAACTGTCAAATAGTTGTCTCTCAAAAAGATGCCTCCTAAGAAGATAAAAAAAATACTACTTATATAATCTGTTCAAGGTCGATCAGCAGTGAGTAACAAACTGAACTTACTGTAAATCAACAGCTCTCAAATACAGTATTGATATCAGAATATAATACGAGACTGACAACAATTACAGATTAAAATTGCAAGACACAATTTAGGAGGCAACTAGAGTACTCTAACATATTAATCTCAGCATGATCTAATCATCACAGAGTCAATCATTCAGATCTCTCATACAAAATTTGAACAACAGCAGAGCAAGTGCAACGTACAGATTGAAGTGTGCAAACCATTTTGAAATCAAAGTCAGGCACGGCTGATCAGCCGCTGTCCCAAAAATCCTAGGCGCTGCCGTTGCCGACGGTGAGGAAGACGGAGATACAAGACCTCTCCACACAAGTCCGCCTGACCGTGTGGGCGAGCCTCCACAATGCAGCACCGAGCACCTCAATGAAAATGTGTTCACCAAGAACAGGAAACACAAGAGAGATTGAGACTATGAGAGTGATTTTCCCACTGTAACTGGTACTCAGCAATGAGTCACCGCCCAGCTAAATAAAGGGGAAAACAGGAGCTTAACCCTAGTGCGAGGCGAATCTAACTGCTCTCCTGGCGGTTCCGCACATCTCGCCCAAAAACAAAGCGTCCTCGCTACTCTCCTAGGTTCACGCTCGTGTCGTACCAACTCCACAGACTCGGTCCGGTCTCTCAGAGAGCTCGGAATCAGGTGCGTCGCCACCTCCCTGGAAGCAGCGTGCGGCGGCTGGGAGTTGCCCTGATCCAGCGATGTGGACGGAGCCTCAACCTGTATATACGTGTGGGCTGGGACCAGCAAAAGCCTATCAGGTCTAAAGCCGGCCCAACAATGAATTTCTCTCAAAATTCAACAAAGGGGAAGGGGAAGCAGGAAACCGTGGATCGGGACACGTGGTGCAAATCTAACCAGGGCTGTAAAAGGATGGGTTTGCAGGACTGCTGCATAGAATTTTTTCCCGACTGGGAGCATTACCCGTGTGGGGGACCAATCTGTCTCAACACACGAAGAAAACTGATGTTCGGTTCTCTGCATTGAGGCCCCACGTGTGCATAAGCAGTTGCCCAGGTTGGCTCCGCAGCAACCAAAATGAATTCGGTTGGGTCTGGCCCGCAACAAGCCTGGCTACCGTGGGCCTGCACGGACTGGACGAGCCAAGCTCAGTCGCTGAGGGGCATTTCTATGAATTTGAGGCTCCGGTGCAAAAAGTAAATATGGACTATATGTATCCAAAGTAAGATGGGAGACTTTATGCTCAGCATTGGACATTAGCGATGAGGTGTTAACAATTCATTGATTAGACCTTACAGGTGATATTAACCGCGTAATAAGTGCCACCGGTTGCACTAAATGTAAGACAATCATGTGGGTAAAACTTAATTAGCTGCCTTGTCGAGGAAACTACAAAGAACACCATCGCATGCAAAGGCGGTGGATTATATTAGAAGAGTATGAACGTGCCAGGCATTGTTCTGAATAAGTACAATGGGATTAGTGAGATTTTTTTTTCTTAGGTGGCGTTTGGATATATAGAAATGGAAGGTGAGATAGGGATTGAAAAATAAATGAATGGTTAAGATTTAATGAGATAGATGAATGAAAGATCAAGATTTTATATTTTCATTTGCTTTTCCCTTTTCCAATCCCTTCCTCGGATTCGGATTCCCAAACGCCACCTTACTATGTTAAATAAGGTGTTTAGAAATTGAGGCCTCAAATTTTTGGAGGCCCTGCGTGCTGTGGACGTCACCCACTTTGCCCTTGCTACTGGATGGCCCTGGCTAGGCTGTGTTGGTAAGAAAACCCATCACGCCCTTGGTCGTAAGAAATCTGTTGTTGTGCATTATAAAGTCTAATGCAAAAATATTTCTATTTTGAATAATTTTCACTATAATATGTGGCCATAAAGAGATAATTAACAAAAAAATTAATAGTGTGAACAACATCTGCTTAGTGTGTCCAATTACTTATCTTTTCAATCTCACTAACATGTGCATGTCTATCTTAGTTGTCAAAACCACGTATGTCTATTGAACATTCTTATCTAAATTATGTCAACTATTAGAAAGGTCTTGTGTTGTCATCGAATCAATCTCGCTCACTCACATTGCACACATGTTTAAATCTAGCTAGCCTAAATATTAACACAAAGAGTGTCAAAATTGATCCTTACAATGCTCGGTCAATGATAACATTAGATCTATAATATTTGAAATTATGAATTGAAGAAAGCCACACCAACCCGTACCCCCCTCCCCCACAACCCTAGCGCTGCCACCCCTTTCCCACCACGTCCCGCCTCGCTGCCGCCGGAGTAGGTCACCGGAACAGCCCGAACGGCCCACATGGATGGTGGAGGCGAGGCTTTTCCCTGTCTCGTGGCCATGCTCAGCGGCTGGAGGAGGCGGGCAGGTGTAGCCGCCAGATCTAGACTCGGGTCTAGAGGCATCGAGGCGTGGCGGCCGGATCTACAACAGAGATGTCCGGAGGCGAGAGTCCTGGAGGCAGAGGTGGCGTTCGGAGGAGGCAGTCGTGGAGGAAGTGGGCAGCGCCGATGTGGTGAGGCAGAGCACCACGAGGCAGCGCCGTCGTTCGACCTCATGCGGCACCAGATCTCAGCACATGGAGGACAGATCTGAAAGGGGAGAGGCCACAACCGGCCCTCCCGTACGGCAGCGGCCGCGGGTCAGTTTGGTTCTAGAGGCCGGCACGGTGATGGTGAGAGTAGGGTCTCGACGTGAGGATGGAGCTGCTAGTTTTGATCGCGGTTGTGAAAGTCGGCGGAGCAACGGGTCGGAATCGTCTCCCTACGTCTTTGACAGATGCACTCCATTCGGTCGCCGGCGTGTTCTTTCAGGACATTGCCATCGTACTACTCCAGTGTTGCTGTGGTCGCCGTCATTCTTCTTCAGGACTTTGCCTTCGCGTCGCACCATGTTGACGGCAGGGCCTTGTGTTGGGTAGGCTTGTTTGCAACAAGGGTTGAGGACCGAGCGAAAGTTTTCTCCAGCGATGTGTCGAGCAGACATCGGCGACGTCTGTGAGTGTTGTAACCTCCTTAGAGGCGCTGTTGAGGTCCTAGGCTTGTTTGTAACAAGGGATTGCAAGGACCAGGTGAAAACCTTCTTCGGCGATGTGTTGGGTCAATAGCGGCGACGTCTGTAGGCATCGTAACCTCCTTAGAGGCGTTGTTGAGGTCTTCCCTTGCTGCTGGCAAGAGTGATGCGGCGTTTTGGTGGTCTGTCTCCTCCTTCGCTCCACGTCTAGTGTCTCTTCTAGTGTCTTTGGTTGTGTTTGTTGTAGTGTCCGTTGCTTTAGTTCTTGGTGTGTGTCGCCACTTGAGTCGAGTTAAGTTGATGTTGGCCGTGTAATCTCTGTTTTAAGGTTGTCTTTTGTGTCTCTCATAATGTGAAACATGCTATGCACAATGTTGAAAAAATTATGAATTGAATTTAAGTTCATAATTTGGCTAAAGAGTTACAAAGATTTTAGTGATCAAATACATATTTTGGGACATTCGGACCACTGAGCAATTATTTACTCTCTCTGTCCTAAAATAAATATTGTTTTAGATTTTTAAACATCCACTTTGACCATTCATCTAATTCAAAAATTTGCAAAAAAAATATTTATTTTATTGTGAAATGATTTATTATTAGAAGCACTCTAAGCTTGACTTGTTTATTTTTGTATTTTTTTAAATTTTTTTAATAAAATAAATAATCAAATAATGATTTTAAAAAATAATAAACGTCACTTATTTTGAGAGGAGGGAGGAAGACACGAAAAAGCGTCCATCCCGCAGAATTCGCTTGAGTTGGCTTCTCTCTGTCAGCTGATTATTCTGTTAATCAGTTGCGCCAGATTCGCATGTCATGCGCGCCCTACCGCGTCGTGCGCGGCCTCCGCGGCTCTGTCGCCTAAGCATCCACCGCTTCGTGTGCGAGCTCCGTGGGCCTCACGGCTACGGTGCCTGGCACAACTTGTATTTATGTACGTGTAACTGGTCAATGAAATATAGTGCGTGTGTGTGCGCTCCTATTCTTTCTTCGTTAGCTTTCTACTCTTCTACATGGTAACAGAGGCCGCTCGGTCCTCCCTGCTCAACCCGCTTGCGGCTCCCTCTGCTTCCGCTGCCATGGAAACCAACCCCATCTTCTCCCCATCCATGAGCGACGATGATGTCGATCGCAGTGCCTCCTCCGTCACCAGTGACTCTGAACCCACACCTGCCCAGACTCGTCACACTCTGCTCCAAATGGTGAACATCAAAGCTCACGTTCCTGTGACTCTGGAGATCATTGAACCCAATTATTCTGAATGGCGTATGTTCTTTGATTCCGTTCTCGGCAAATTCGGCCTCGCCGCCCATGTCTCCTGCGCGACACCTCTGCTTCAGCGCGATTCCAAGTGGCTGATGATTGATCAGTACATCCTCAACTGGCTCTACACCACGGTTTCATGCGACGTCATCAACATTGTTTGTCGTCCTCAACCCGACGCCTTCATCATCTGGAACGGCACCAAGACTCTCTTCCTCGACAATCAGATGCAGCGTGCCGTCTTCTACGAAGCTGAGTTCCGCAACCTGCTGCAAGGGGACATGTCTATCTCTGAGTACACGGCCAAGGTTAAGACACTCGCCGACAATCTGCGCGATGTCGGCCACCCTATCTCCGAGCCCAGTCAGGGTCTTAATCTTCTCCGCAGGCTCAATCCGAAGTATCGCCATGCCACTTCCGCCATTGCTTCAAAGCAGCACACCTTCCTCGTTGCCCGTTCACACCTGTTGATGGACGAGCTCTACGACACCCAGCGCTCTCAGGCTGTGGCGCATCAGGCACTCCTCGTCACCAACAGCGGCTCCTCCAACAACCCTGTCAAATCCGCTGGGAATTCCGGCGGCTCCGGCAACACCAGCGGTATAAGGCGCGCCAGGTCGTCTGGGGCTTTTACTCAATGCGTTGGAGTTGATTTCGGCAAGACATTCACACCGGTGGTCAAACCAGGCACAATTCGCACCGTGCTCACTCTGATCGCCGCGAAGAATTGGCCCGCACATCAACTGGATGTCTCCAACGCCTTTCTCCATGGACACCTTCAGGAACGTATCTACTTTCAGCAGCCCGCCGGCTTCGTCGACTCTACCATGCCTGATGCTGTATGTCTCTTGTCCAAATCATTATACGGACTGAAACAGGCACCTCGTGCGTGGTTCACTCGCTTCGCCAATCTGACATCGGCTTCATCTCCACAAGGTCAGACACATCACTTTTTATCTACAAAAGTGGCAACGAGATGGCCTATCTTCTTCTCTACGTCGACGATATGATACTCAGTGCTTCGTCCACGACTCTGCTTCATCGCATCATCAAGCGCCTCCAGTCAGAATTCGCTGTCAAGGACATGGGTCCTCTGCGCTTCTTCCTCAGCATCGACGTGCAGCGATCTTCTGCTGGCTTCTTCCTGTCGCAGTCCCGGTACGCTGAAGATCTCCTAGAACGTGCTGGGATGCAGAACTGCAAGCCGGCCGCTACTCCAGTCGACATCAAGGCAAAGCTGTCCGCATCTGATGGTCCTCTGGTCAAGGATCCATCAGAGTACAGGAGCCTCGCTGGCGAACTCCATCATCTCACGTTGACGCACCCTGACCTGTCATACGCAGTTCAACAGGCGTGCTTTCATATGCATGATCTGAGGGACTGTCATTTATCCCTGGTGAAACGCATTTTGCGGTACGTTCAGGGCACGCCCCATCTGGGACTTCATCTACGAGCTTCGTCGTCGCCTTCCATCACCGCATACTCTGATGCTGACTGGGCAGGTTGCCTGTACACCAGGCGGTCTACTTCCGGCGATTGCATTTTCCTCGGCGATTCATTGGTTTCGTGGTCTTCTAAACGGCAGCCCACGGTTTCCAGGTCAAGCGCAGAGGCGGAGTACCGTGCGGTAGCTAATGCCGCCGCAGAATGTTGCTGGCTTCGCAACCTGCTCGGCGAACTTCATTGCAGGATTGATAAAGACGACCTTGGTCTACTGCAACAACATTTCTGCCATATACATGTCCGGGAATCCAGTTCATCACAAGCGTACAAGGCACATTGAGCTGGATATATACTTCGTCAGGGAGAAGGTAGCGCTGGGCGAATTTTGTGTACTACACGTTCCAATGGCGCGGCAATACGCTGATATCATGACGAAGGGATTGCCGTCGTCGACATTTGCAAAATTCCGATCCAGCCTCTACATCGATGGTCTCGAGCTAAGACTGCGGGGGCTGTTAGCTGATCATTATGTTAATCAGTTGCGCCAGACTCGCACGTCATACGCGCCCTCCGCGGCTGTACGCCCGAGTCGTGCATGGCCTCCGCGGCTCCGTCGCCTGCGCGCGTTCACCGCTTCGTGCGCGAGCTCCGTGGGCCTCACGGCTACGTCGCTTGGCACGTGTAACTGATCAATGGAATACTGCAGTGTGCGTGCTCCTATTCTTTCTTCGTTAGCCTTCTACTCTTCTACACTCTCTTTTATGATTTTCTGACTTGACTGAGCTTGACCTACTTTCACCAGTGACAAGAGCTCACTCGACGGTCACATATCCTTACTGTAATGCCCAGGTAGTAGATTTTGTCCGTTCGAAAATCCTCAGAGCTCTCCCGTGAGGAAAGAAATCTTCTCAGAGCTCACTTGACAAGGAGAGGACTCCAGTAGTGGGATTTCGTTTCCTATAGTAGAGCTCCAGTTCCACCAGCCGAAAGGAAGCCTATACACTAACGAGCATTTGAGGTGAGTCCAGTTGAAAGATCCCGACTGACATCCAGCCACAAAAACACGTCAATTTTCATAATTATTTTTTCCATCCGCTTGTTTATTAGACATCCAGCCACAAAAACACGTCAATTTTCATAATTATTTTTCCATTCGCTTGTTTATTACTCCTATTTTTTTTTTTCAGTTTTAAGATATTAATATTGTTAACATTTTATCTTATTCAAAAAAGTTTGATAATATATTTTGTTATAATTTATTTTATTATTAGTGGATTTTTGAAATATGACCAATAATTTTAAATATTTGAACAATTATTTTTAATAAACTGAATAATCAAAATTAATGTTAAAAGTTATCAATATTTTAAAATCAGAGAGAGTACCTTTCAATGACAAGGCGCGAACAACTCTACATTAAGTTTCACCCGCACCGGACTAAGTGGACTGAGACCACTCATTCCTTTCTGCTTCCCCCAAATTTCACCTCAAATCAATGTTCATTCTCCAGACTCCCAATAATTTCTAAAGGACATAACCATGTGTCTTGCAAGAGGAGCTAAAACTAGCTGCAACAAATTTAGAGGGGTCGGAGTCCTAAGAAATAAGTATAGTTGGAATAAGATGACACCACTATGAATAAAGAGATAGGCGGCACGCTTGCCACCACTCATTTTGATCATCTTCGTCCGTGAAAATTATAGCTATTTTCTGCTATAATGGTTTTTTTTTAAAAATACAACGAGTTAGATGCTCAATTCCATAAACAGATATAGTATATCTCTATTTTTTAAAAAACACAGTTTTTTTATTTATATGTATACACCGTAAAATGTTCTCAATAGAGATGAGTTATACTATGTGCACACGAAAAATACATCTAGAGTTATCGCTTCTTACAAATCTAACAGATGAAATTTCTCTGCAAACGTCTCTTACAAATCTAACGGATGAGCTTTTCTGGATCTCTCAGATCATAGACCCACACAGACCATTGTTAATTAACAAAATATAATTATCTGAAATAAATATATGAGATTTAAAAAATGTTGTTGAAAACATAACAAATTCTCCAGGAGATAGGTTCATATATCCAGAACAAAAAAGGTTGCGTCGGTTGATGATAGCGAGCGCGTCTCCAGGAGAAGCAGGTCGAGATGCTGGAGGAGCCTAGAGGAGATAGGTGGAAGAAGTGGTGGAAGCGTTCGATCCGCGAGATGCTGGAGCAAGCGCAGGAGATAATCGACAGCCTCGAGGACCCTTAGGCACGCGAGTTGATGCAGCAGCCGCGGATCTTCATCTTTGCACATTGATGATGCCGAGATCGCACGTGGAGGTCAACCGCCGGTTTTATTAGGATTATTAGGAATAGATTACATTTTCCCTTCACATAGGACTTCAAATTTACAGATCATATAGGATGCAAATTTCATCGTGTCATCTGAAGCCTTTTTTGTCTTCTGATATACCAATTTAAGAATAATGGGATTATATATGAGAGATAAATAAGTCGAGTTTTTATTTTAAACTCACGGTATGAAAAGAGATGAGTATCACATGCAATCTAAAAAGCTCTTTAGGTCTTACAAATAGAGTTTGAAAATATGCCACCACTATATCACTTGTAAGGGTTTCTGTAAGTAGATAACATGTGACCTTAGATGACACATCTTAAATTGTCATGCATCAAATTAATTCTACAAATCTTTACTTTTTAAAAAGCACAATTTATCTTTTCTAAGTACGCTTGACAAAACATGCTTGACAGAGATGGTTAAACTACATTAAAAAAACGCAAGTTGTCCCTTTTTACAAATCTGATTGATAGAATCTCTCCACAAACACATCTATAAATTTAACAAACAAAACTCTTGCGGATTTTTTAGATTGGATTTTTTAAAATAATTTTTTGAAAAAACTGTTGAAGATGCTCTTAGTTAATAAAATACAACTGCTTAAAGCATCAAACCCAAGATGTGCACAAGACAGTCGCTCTTTGGTCTCTGTATCAATATAAAATACGCTAGTGATTTGTAAATTAAGGAGTAATTTTTTAAGTTTATATTTTTTCTTAGACCGTAGTGTTAGCACGAGTATCATGACTATATATATATGAAGAAATACACAACTTTTAAACCTCTTTGAAATTGGATGAGAGTGCAACGGCTACTGCCGCACTCGATTTGTCTAATATTTTTATAAATATATTTTTTATATTGTTAAATTAGTTAAATTTTAAAAAAAAATATTGGTCAAAATTAAATATCATGAATCTAAACGTAAAGTTTCCCAATGACAGAAGGTGCACCTTTCAAGTTGCAGGTTTGATTTGGATCTGGACCTTGCGTAGCTCGATTTAAGCTGCCGCCGCATGCTCCTCTATAAACGTGCATCGTGGTGGGATGGATCAGTTCGAGTTGGATACGGAATCGTGTGCATGCTAGTTCCGTACGTGATCGTTTTTTCTTTAACTCCGTACGTGCCCGTTAACTTCGTTGCTGACTAGGAAGACGGGAAAGGCATCGGAATCGGACTGTTTCTGGTTATAAAAACAGGAGACCGCAGCAACCGTACTCTAGCCCTAGACGAGTCAAGAAAGCTTCTCTAGCTCTCTACGCCACAACGACATGGCGACCTCGTCCTCCATCACGTTCGCCGCGGTTGTGCAGGGCAGCAGCAACTCGCAGATCTACCACGCCGATCGCGATGCAACTACGACGACCGTGCTGCGGCTGCTCGACGACCATCAACCGTATGACCTGATCAATGACACGGCCTTGAGCATCGTGGACGAGACCTACGCCGCCCTGCGGCAGATCCTAGGTCCCGATGCGCCGCCGCCGAACAGGCACGTCGAGATCATCCGGCCCGTTGACCCCGCGGACCCTGACTCGCCGCTGCTCTCCGTGAACGCCAGCGCCACGCACTGCTGCGTCTGCATGGTCAACAGCCCCCACTGCGGAACAACCTCGGACTACCGGAAGTACATCTCGCCAAAGCAAAAGAGCACGCCGCAGTACACCTTCGCCAGCTGCTCCGTCAGCGTCAGGACGGGGACGCTGCACGTGTACTGTGCCGATGGCCACGGCGACGGATGGAAGCGCGCGCGCGTCCCGCCGAACGTCTCGGAGAAGGGCTTGTTCGGGGTCCTTGAGACGATCACGTCGCGCCTCGACGCGGCGATCCAGGTCGAGTCGAACCTGATCGAGAAGGTCAGGGAGATCGGGTGCAAGAGCCCGAAGGTCAACGATATCATCACCGTGCGCATGGTGTTGGAGAAGATGCGAGTGGAGTTGGACCTCGACGCGATCATGCGCAGGAGGCGCCAGAAGCGACGAAGCGTCGTTGTGGTCCAAGAAAACACCTCCCAGCCAGATGCGGCCGTCGTCGACGACGCCGATGCGCTGGTGAAGAGGTTAAGGACGCTGCACGTATGACAGAACCAGAAGCGCTGCGGGCCGGCAACTAGGACGAATCAGGTGGACGACGCCGATGTCCTGAGTCTCCTGACGACGAGGCATTGCAGATGTGACAAGATGACAGTAAAATCTAGCACTATAGAATGTCGTATCTTGCGGACGTGGAACTTTAGATCTAAACGTAGGAATATTGCAAGAATCATGAAGTTCGTACCGTTATCTATTTAATTTTTGTTCTTTTAATATTAGAATTTACTCTATCCGTTCAAAGAGCCTTCTAAAATTATTGTCGTCGATAATTTTATACGATACTTTGAACTCAAAGTAGTTTCATAACATGATGTGAATCCGCAGCTTATGCAAACTTATAGTTTTTGCCTATTTTCCTTTTTTTCCCATATATACAACGTAAGTTGGCATGAACAGCATATTGTATACAACATGTCACCGACATTTCTCGCTCAACGTGATCGACGGGGCAGCGTTCTCTTCGCGGATTATTACACGACAAACAATGACCGCTGGCGCAGGGCGAGTTTATTCACAACAACAGAAGTATATACGTGCGCCGGCGACAGCATAAAAACGAGGGTTGCTTTGGTACTGTGATTCTCCCCGCCATTCCGTGCGCGCCGTTGAGATCAGAACGGCGCCTCCGCGGACGGCGGGCGCCGGAGCTCTTTGATCCTCGTCCACGACTCGCGGGTGGAGATCGCGTCCCACCACCTGCTCACGTTCTTGCGCGACTGGATGAGGTACGCCGTTCGCGGGTCCGAGGCGATGGCATCGGCGTTGGGCAGGTGCGACAGGTCGGCGAGCGTGAACTTGTCGCCGGCCAGGAACTCCGTCTCGTACAGCCGCTGCTCGTAGATGTTGAGCATCTTGCTCAGCTCCTTCACACCCTTCTCGTACCGCTTCCGCATCTCCTCCATCTTCTCCAAGTGCTGCCGGTGCGCCGGGTGCATCCGGCCCGCCGCCGCCGCGACGCGGCCGCCGTCGAGAGACATGTCCATGGGCAGGTAGGAGAGGCTGTAGAGCATGTCTGAGCTGGGGACGTCGAAGTACTGCGCCTCCGTCTGCAGCCACTGCTCGATGGAGGCGCGCTCCAGCGCGCCCGGGCCGAACAGGCCCTTGTACCCCTGGTTCTTGTACTTGTCCGCGTCCGCGACGTGCCTCAGGATCTTCCTCGACTCTGCATCCATATATATATATATGCAAATGCAATGCAGCAAAAGGGTTGCTTAAGCTATCACAATACATCAAAACATTATATCTACTAATTAAAGTATTAAACGATGAACAGAGGGTTGAGGTTATTAATTGGATCGATGAGTACCGACGAGGATGACATTGCCGTCATCGAAGGTGATGGACTCGCCGTGCGGGTGCAGCTTCGGGCGTTCCAGGCGCTTGGTGCCGCGGAAAGAGTCGACGCGGATAAGCTGGAACTCGACATCCTTCTCGAAGAGGCAGGCCATGACGCGCGCGACCTCGGCCGACGCCGGCGACCCGAACACTTTCACCGTCATTTTCTCAGGCCGCCGGTGGATACGCCGCAGCTAAATGCTGTTGGGTATTCTTGGTGATGATTTTGTGTTGAGGTTCGGTCCATTTGGCGGTCTATATATATGCGAGCGAGGAAAGCAAAGATGGGATCAGAATGCCTTGCTTCGCAAGAGGTTCATGCAAAAGCGAAAGAGACACAAGCAAAGCGTTGATTCGAAGAGGGCCGTGCTTGCTGTCCGCGTATCATGGCGTCCAGAAGCAATCAAGTAAAAGAGTTTGCTATTCCAGACCAAATAAATGGTACCGTGCAAATAAGTAAAAGTTAAAAAAAATGGAGCAGCCAGAAGGTGAGATCTCAAAGCACCACTGTATGAGAATCATATTGTCTCTTCATAATCTTATTGTTGACTGGCCTTACGAAGAATGATCGGATCAACTCTGCCTGTTAAATCCATGATGACACAATGCAGTACTTCTACCAATATGGAACGTGTAAAAAAATACTTAACACATTGTATACATTCCAGCTACAACCAATATGCTGTGTTCCAATTGGAGGCCCAGGATATGTTCGTTCCTTTGCCTTGCTACCACCTTTTCAGCATCAGATGCAGTTTTAATTTATCACGGTAAAGTATCCAGTATCAAATCAGTTGCACGCTTTTGGTACACATGCTGCCTTTTAAGATCATATTGACCACTCATCTTATTAGAAATCATTTAATACCAAAACTATTAGTAATCTTTCAAATACATTTAACAATAAAACAAATTATAATAAAAACATATGATATTTATTATATTTTTTAATAAGATGAATGATCAAAATAACGTTAGAAATCAGCCGTGTTAATAAAGAAATGTTACAATGTTTGAAGTTAACCATAACTATCTATTTGATCAAATTTGATGGTTAAAATAGGAAGGTACCTAATCAAAGGTACCAAAACCTAGTACCAATTTTTAAAAAGGATAAAGTCTAATTTACTAGCCTCAAGTGTAGCCCAAGTTCAAATAACCCTCTAAACTATATTTCGATTTATTTTACTCCAAATGTGATTTTGAATCAATTTACCCCTCATACAATTTATCTTTTTTTTCTTAATACACAAGCATAATCTTTAGATCAAACTTTACGACATGAAAAAAACATCATAACACATATTTTAAAAAGGATAAAGTCCAAATTACTATCCTCAGATATAGCCAAAGTCTAAATAACCCACTAAACTATTTCTTGGTTCATTTTATCCCCGTAACTTTGCCATTTAGCTCAATTTACCCCATACTACAATTTGTCTTTTTTG